>CAJVPK010000126.1:0-60744 GCA_910592015.1 Diversispora eburnea | reverse complement strand
GCGACTAATTAATGTGTGTTACAGGTTATAAATATTTACTAAAAGTAATTATTAAATTGTTACTATTTGTTACATGAACTAATATTAAATTCTAAATGTTATTTTAAGGGTTATTATAATTATTGCAGGTGTTTTTAATATTATTTTATCATTATATTTTCATTCTGTAACAACGTTGCCATAAGGAAAAGTTTTATTTTTATTAATTAAATAATATAAATAAAATAATAAAATAATAAAATACAGTTTTTAGCAATAATTTTGTGAGAAAATATTCTTCATTACAAATAGAAAATATAAAGTTGACTTTGTGACGAAAAATAGATATCAGGTATCTTTTAACTTATTAACTTATAAAATTTCACCACAAATATGATTAGCTAATTTCACTGATCTGCACACGGATCATGAATTAATTTATTAAATAATAAAGTATATAGTTATTAAACACTTAAATAAAATTCAATATACAAGGTCAAACTTCATGAATTAAAATAAAGTCTATAAAAATAATTAATTCTCAAGATCATCAGTAGGCGTAATATTACGTAATATTATACCTATACGTGTTGCCCAAATTCCAAATTACTAGTATTTGGAATTTGGGATTTGGGATTTTGGCAAAAAATACTAATCATAATTTGGGATTTGGGATTTGGGATTTTAGCATTTGAGATTTCGGCATTTGGATTTTAAATTTGGATGGCAGGTATAATTATACCATTTACAAAAAATCTGAATTTGAATTCACTCGCGATTTACGTAACAGGGAGCGATTTCTACTGAGGTATTTCTAAGATGGATAGAAAGCCCTAGTTCCTGGCTACATGTCAATATATGTTTTATTTCTTAGCCTCAATATTAATTGAGTGATTCACGTTTAAGTCGAATGCCTGTGAAAAATTTTGCAAATAATATTTCATAATATTACGTATATTACGACACTTACAAAAATTATCAAAAATATTACGGAAAATTTTCGAAAATTTCCGTAAAATTTTTTACAAAATTTTTCACGGATGTCCGACTTTAAACATAAATATCTTGATAAATATCGATTCTATAGGAATGAAACACATATAAACATGTAGCCAGGAACCAGGATTTTCGATCCACTTTAGAAAACCTTAGTAAAAAGTTGTTCCCTGTCACGTAAATCGCGAGCAAATTCAAAAAACAGATTCTTTTAGGCGTAAATTGCTGAAATATTTACATAATATTTCAAAAATTTACACCTAAAAAAATTTCCTGATTGTCCATATGTAAGAAATAAAGTTCAAAATTAACAAATAAACTAATTTCCTTCGAAACTTTATATATAATCCTATTTTTATCACTAAGTGAACTTGCTCAGCACATTTAGGAATATCTATAATTAAATTTTAACAAATAGTTGTGAAGAAATTACGAATTAATATATTATATAAAAATAACAATTTCTCTATAATATTTCTTTAACTTATATAAAAATTTATGCTGAATAAATTTTCTTAGTGACAAATAGGGTTTAGAATCTAGTTCCTAAATTCAAAAAGGGCAAGTTTAAAGTAATATTAATATATATATAAGATTAAAGCTCAAGATTATAGCAAAATTTTGAAATTAAAGCTTTAAATTAACAGTATAGATTTCGAGTTTGTGTCAATTAAAGCTCAAAACTATTAGAAAAAACTCAAGAATACGTAATTAAGTCAAGATTACCTTAAGGTTAAGAAGTAAAGCTCTTGCCTTATTTTGTAATCTTTCAAAATCGAAATTGTAATCGTTGAAATCAAGAGATAAGGTTCTTATATCTTATTTTCAAACTTCGTAAACGAATATGTAAATATAAGGTATTTTAATTTATTGTAAAAACTTATTTATTCATTAATTTGACAGATTTTTATTATAAATCATCATTTTTTAGTCGCAGTAGTCGCAGTAAATTTGTACTACCGATCGGCAAAATTAAGACAATTTCGAAAAGAGCGATAATTTTGGCCTAAAGAAAAAACAATTCAAAATTTCTTTTTATTTCATTCTCAAGTGTAAATTCAGTCATTCACCTGTAACTATTTGATAAAGTTGTTGTGAATAAGAAACAGCGGAAGATCTGCCTTTTTATTGGATATCACGATTGAAAAAGTTATATATTCGTTACAAAATAAGATATGTTGTTAGCTTGCTTTCTTAATTTTTATTTTTATCTACATTATTTTATTATTTTAAACATTAAAATTATCAAGCCAACGAAATAAAAACCATATTACAAATACTGATCGAATTTGTAAAAGTTTCAATAATTCATAATTCAGAACTAATGACTACTAACATTGATATTAATGGTTAGTATTTTTTTTTGAACCCGGAGAACAAAATCAAGTGTAAATTCCAGGTAATCTTTTTTTATAATATCAATAATTAAAGTGAAGAGAATATAAAATTTTAAATTTATAGATTTAGATGATGGGCAAAAAATAGAAACTGCAATAAGTAATTCAGGAGTATCTGCAGTTTCTAATTTGGAACCAAAATGGATTATATAACTTGCAAACAATTGCAGGAAATACCAAAATTATCATATTCTGAAAACCTATCGAAGGTCCACTTGCAGGTTATATTCAAGCTAAAGTTTGTTGTTCTCCAAACAATATAACAAAATTAATTAGTGAACCATTACCATACAAATTCAAATTCGGACTGGGCATTCTCTATTATTTCAAAATTAATGAATATTTTTCTGAAACAACATATATCTGTCGAATTAAAAATAGAATAGATACATGAATAATAAGAATATGAATAATAATAACAATAATCAAAGTTCCTCTGTAAATTATGAGTGAATAATAACAATAATTAATAAATACTGGCATTCAAAACGGTTGAAGGCTGGATTACTAGATATGCTGCAAATTTAAAAAGAGAAGTGGCTGAACAAAGAGTTGCTGAAAATAGTAAAATAAAAAATCATAAATCGCAAGAAATGAAATTCACCAATACTATTTTGAAGATATTAGCAATGCTCGAAATAATCAAAACAAACAAATCTCGCTTTCCTATAATAAACTTTTTTTTAATAACATCACGTATGAATTACGAAATTGGAAATAAGCAAAGCTCGTGACCACTAGTTTAAAAGAAAAAAAATTCCTTGTAGATCACCAAACAATTGCTATTTAAGGGGTCATATAAATCAAGAGATTTTCCGTTGACTATGGCAAATCAATACGATCAGCCCGACGAAGAATAAAGTGAAAAAACACGAAAAGTACAAGGAACAAATGTCTAAACATATCTTGATGTATTAATAAAAAATGTCAGGAAGGCAATTTTGCATATTATATCTACTTAACCCTAGCCCTAACCTGGTCGTCATTCTAATATTAATTAATTTAGAATAATCATATTATTGAACCCCTTTTTATGGAAATGATTTCTATGAATTTATCTTAAATACTGAAATAAATTAAAGTCGAAATTTTTTTACGCCCATTTTTTTTTAAAATAATACATTATTAAAAATGTATCTCTCATTTAAATTATTTAAATTTATTTTTTGCACTTTATTATTAATTAATTCAATTTTATGCTATCATAACCCACCTAGCAGACACTTACATAATAGTTTAATAATCGGCGATAAACTCTTAATACTTGGTGGATATGCAGATACAACAAATGTAACCGAATTTGACTTATTCTATTTGGATTTGTCAAAGCCATTTGACAGTTACAAGTTACCATGGACGTTAATTAATGATACTGGTCTTCCTGTATATATATGGGTTCAACTGTTGTTTTGGGTTTGGATAATTCTACAGTTTATCTCATTGGAGGATACATAAATAATACAAATACTTCCTCAAATCTCGTCTACAAATATGATTATCCTACTTCTGAATGGTCTCAAGCAGTTGAAAAGATTCCAATTCCTATATCGGATGCAAAAGGGGTAATTGATGATTCGGGAAATATATATATATTTGGTGGATTAAGTTATACAAGTTCATCAAAAAATATTTCCCATGATATGTATATATTGCATACACATAATTTTTCAAAATCTTGGGAAACTTGGGAAATTTTAAATTTATCTGAAATTCCTTTACCGTGTTCTCACTATACGGCTAATATTTTGCCAAATGGAACAATTGTTTATATTGGTGGAGTAGAACGAATTAAGGATGGTGCGAATTACACTCTTGTAAATATGAACAGCGTAAGCAATCTGAATATTAATTAACAAATTATTTTAAATTATTTTCATAAATAAATATTAACAAATATATTAATTTTTTTCTTATTCTCAAAAGATTAAACTCTTTGATACTAATGAAAATCAATGGTCACATGCGGTATATATTTGATATTAATTTATGCAATATAAAACAAATAATATTTAATGAACTAATGTCGCATTTAATTCTAAGAATGTAATTAGTAATGATGAAATTGAGTCAAGAATATATTTTTCTTCTGTGTTAAGTAAGTATCCAAATTATTTCCATTTACAAAACATCAAAATTTATATTAAAATAAATGTTTTTAATAGCACCGGATGGAAATATTATTATATTTGGGGGTTGTTCATATTTTTACGGTGCTGTTAGATATGTTAGTATTTATCCTAAACTTGCTACGTTAGATACGAACAAATCTCCTTTCGAATGGTCTATTCCACCTACTTCAAAAGTAAATTCTCCACCACCTACTTATGGACATGCTGCAAATTTATATAATGATTATATGATAATTACATTTGGTATGAAGATTTAATATTTTTAGTAACATTTTTCAATTATATTAATGACGTTTCATATTTTTTTCAGGATATGACATTGATACACTATCGTATACTTCTCAAGTTTATCTTTATAATATAACAAGTAATAAGTGGATTTCAACTTATAATCCACCTATTATAACTTCTCCACCTGAAAAAAAGTCATCAAAATCTTTGATAATTGGACTTGGGATAGGAATAGGTGCAGCGTTTTTGGTTTCTTGTATTTTCATTATATTAAAGATTGTTCGTAGGATTAAACGAAAATCTCAAAGCAAGCAACCTTCAGGTATTCTTAAAATATCTGGAAGCAATTGAGAATAATATTAAAAAAATTTAATTTTTTTGAATTATTTTCATATTATGTTATTTTATTAATAAATTTATAATCATTAAAAAATAAATCTAAATACTGCAATATTAGTTGTCATTTTCTTATCGTATGAAGAATACATGAATATTTAACTAAAGTCGTTTGTTATTTTTTTTATTTTTCAAAAAATAGTACTAAGCTTAAAAAGAAAAATTGTTTTTAATAATTAATTTATTTTTACATTATTAATTATTCCTATTTTATTTTCTTTAATATCGAGAATCGTCTTTTAAGCTTCGCAAATCGTGAGTGAATCCAAAAAAATGGCATAAAATAATATAAAGTTAAACTTTATAAATTGAACTTTATGTGATATAAAAATTAGAACCTGAAATCATGACGAAAGTTTTTATAAAAAATATTGAAGAGCTAAAGCATATTGTTTATAAGTTAGTCGTATGATTGATTGGTACTGAAAAATCAACATCGAAGAAACAAATTAGCAGGATAAAATTAGAAGATGAAAAGAAGGATCTTAAGTTATATATTTAGATATAAATAATAAAGTTAATATAATATTTTATAATTTATTTAAAAAAATATATATTTTTTATAGCAAAAAAAAAGATTTTGTCCTATAAAAACGCATCTAGAGCTTAATTTACAATGAACTGAACTGAAGAATTAAGTCAAGATGAGTTTGAACCGGTTATCTATTTATTTTTTTGTTTACAATTTTAAATTTTTTATTAAATTAAATTATTTGTATTATAAGAAAATTATTAAAATTAAGATTGTGGTCTAAGAAATTTTGATTTCTTTTATTCCGGTCATTCTCGAAAGTTCACTTGTAATTATTTGATAAAGTTGTTGTGAATAAGAAGATTTGCCTTTTATTGGATAACAATAAAGTTAAGTTGAATGATTTATTAGAAGTTAATACAATACATAGAATAATATAATATATATTTCATTTTGATGGCTTCCAGGTATTTCAATGATATCTGGACATTGGGAGCGTTTCCTCGATTGATCTGTTCTTCTTGTTCTAACTACAAAAAACAAAAGTTGCAACAAGAAATCAAACCGCTGCACCTACTCCTGTCTCCAATAACCAAAGCTTTGATGACTTTTTTGAAGACAGAGAATTATAATGGAATTAAAGGTAGAAATACTTAAAATTTTCATACCAAATGTCATATAATCATTATATAATTTGCAGTATGTCCCAAATATATGGTGGAGAATTTAGATAAAATGGACCATTCGAAAGGATTTTTGTTTGTGTTGAACATAGCAAGTTTAGGACTAACACTAGTTCCATCCACATAATAATCAGAACAATATGAATAATCCCAAATATAATAATATATCCATCTTTTGCTATTGAAAACATTTATTTTAATATAAATTTTTGATGCATTGAAATAGTAATTAATTTAAATAATTTGGATATTTATTTAACACAGAAGTAAAAAATTGTCTTGAGTAAATTTTATTACCAATGGCATAATTAGAATTAACTGCGACAATAGTTTATTATATATTACATTTATTTTATAAATTAATATCAAATATATATATATATACACTATCTGTGACCGTTTAAGTTTATGGGTATCAAAGAGCTTAATCTATTTGAAAATGATAAAGAATTATATATTATATAAAAAATATTTATGAAACAATTTAAAAACAATTTGTTAAATAATACTTAATTCAAGAGTGAAATTCGCATAATCACTGAATTCTTCTGTCCCACCAATATAAACAATTATTCCATTTGGTAAAATATTAAAGGTATATCCATCACATACATATGCTTAAAATTGTCCAAGTATTCGAAACGGTATTCAATATTTTCATATCATTGAAATCTTTTCCTTTATAGCTTGTTAGATTAGTGGCATTATATCCACCAAATATATTTATTTTTCCCGAACTATCAATTACTCCTTTATAGGAGGACTATATCATCACCAAGTTCTGGTGTAGAGCATGTAGAGGATAATTATGCGTATAGACTTGATTTGAGTAATCATAATTTATGTGTACATTATTGTAATTTTATTTCTTCCCACATATAGATAAAATTGTGGAAAGAATTATCCAAACGTAAAATAGCAGTTGAATGAAGTGTATATACAGTAAGACTTCCTTCAGGAATTAAAGTCCATATTAAGTTGTTATTATCAGGTTTATTTGTATCTCTGCGAAACGCTTCTTAGACAAAGTCGAAGCCAATTTCGAAGGCAACGGGTGAAAGATTTTAAAAATGATAATCATTATTTAAATAATTTAAATGTAAAATACATAAAATATAAATTTTTGAAAAAAAAATGGTGTAAAAAATTTTGACTTTTTTTTTTCTTTGAAAAAAATTAAATTATATAAGTTTCATTATCCACATTTTTTTGTCAAAGTTTTAATATAATTCCAGAGTACAGTGCTGCAAAAAGTAGATAAGTAATAAGATCATTGAAATTATTAAAAATATTTTTGTTCTTTTTTCATACATTTTATTTGGATTTATCAAGCCCTGTATCATTTAAAAAAAGAAGACATTCGAGGTGTGCTTTTTTATTTTTAACTTTTTAATCTATTTATTTCTTTTAATTTATTTATTTTATACTATTGAAACTCCAATTATTAAATAAAGACAAGAATTGTGAGAAATTGTGGCTTTAAAACTGAGCTTTTGCTGGCGGATATAAAAAAGAATATTGAAGTATAGTGAAATATAGACGTATATCATGATAAAAAGTCTTACTGTGAAATTTATACCAAAAGAATTAAAATAAAAATGCAATCACCGAAATATTTTGAAATAAAAATATAACATGAACCAATAAATACGAAGAAAAAATCAAATTATACAAAGACGTGATAGTTTAATAAATAAATGAAATAAAACTAACTGAACATTTTTTTAATTTTTTATGTATCCTATGAAATTAATTCCTTATTACAAGAGCGAATTCATTTTCAAAAAAACAATTTCAATTATTTGGATCTGGTGTGTCATTGTTATTAATTGAATTATATTCCACCTAGGTACTGAAATTTTGATTAATAAATCTTTAATATTTCAAAAGTGATATTGAAAAATTAATTAATAAATGAAGAAAAACGTTAGTTGTATTAGCTGATATTGTTTTTTTGAACAACCATCATTTTTTTTTATTATTGCATGAGAATTCATATAAATAAATTTATAATATAATATTTCTTTATTTTATTATAGGTATCTTTAAAAAGATAAAAAAGATTCTCGCTTATATTTCAGTGACAACAATTAAGTACTTTTACATTGATAAATGATTGTTAAATTAATAATGCATTTTGCTTTATTATTCTCAGTACAGTCAACTCTCTATAAATCCACCCTCCTGGGGATCAGAATTAACGTGCATTTATAGAGGGAATGCATTTATAGACTGGAGCATAGGGAGCATTTAAAGAGGGAATTCACTTATAGAGGGTGAGTGTGCATTTATAAGTATTTTTTTTTTTTATTTATGTTATATAATTATTGTTTTTGTCCTGCTCTTGATTTATATTCGTACCTATGGAACTTATAATCCAAGAAAATAGTTTGATAAAATAAATATTAAAGGTTACATTGTGTACTCAATGAAATACAATTTTATTTCATCATTTCTTTCATTTCTTATTATTTGATTTAACGAAGAACTAAAAATGTCCAAAGCTTCTTGGTTAAAATTCATTTTACTTTAATTTTCCATTCAATTTTTAAACGTACCAAGTTTAAAAATTAGAAAATTTTTTAATGATACTATTGCAAAATATCAAAGTATTGTTTTTTGAATCTGCAGAATTCACTTCTCTTCACGAAATTAAGTGAAATTAAGTAAATTAAATGGGAATCCTACTTTACCTGGGAAATGGCAAGACCAGTCTGATGAAGACTTTACTACTTTATAAACAACTCTTGTTGTTTTGTTATTTAATTGGCGATCCGTGAATAAATGAGAATCAATACTTAGTACCACCGTGGGGATAGTAGATCATATGACAATTAAAAATTGCAAAGATTGCCCTTTATATAAATGCCCAAAAATATTATTTTTGTTGGCCAATGAAAATATTAAAATCAACGTTATACATTCAAGATTTGTCTCAAATAAAAAAAAACTATCTTTGAACGTTTTTAACATTACTTTATACATCGGAAACGTAGATTTTGAGATGTAAAACTTATAATTTAATTACAATTTTACTCTGAATGTAAAAATTTTATTTATTAAACTCCTTATTTTCTTTATTTACATTAAAAATAGATCCTAAAACAAGTTTTATAATTATTTTATTCTTTTCTGACGTTTTGTTTTTGATTCAGATTCCTGGTTTTCTTTATTATTAATTTTCTTTTGTCCACGGTGTGCTCCAGCTTGGCTTGTTTCACCATTATTATTTTCAACTTGTCTTCGGTCAGCAGCTGCTTGTTTTCTTAATGTAGCAGAGGTTCGTGAAATCCAGTTTTCAACTGTTTTTACTTGTGGAATGTCAACAGTTTGTATTTCGCCTTCTTTTGCCAATTCATTTAATTCTTGTACCATTTCATTAGCTGACATTCTTTCAGTTTTATTTTCATCGCCAGCCAAAAAAAATGCATAGAGATAGGATTTGACTTTTTCCGTCATTCTTTTTCCTGATCCACGTTTACCCAACCGTTGATTACTTTTTAATGCCCAACCACTTGGAAGCGGAAAATTGAATATAATTTCTGGATGAAATAATATAAAAATAATTAGAGTTAGAATAATTAATTAGTACTTATGTAAATAGACACATTAAAATTAATTATACATATACCTTCTTCAAATTCATCATTATTTTGAAGATTATATCTTGAATCCACTATAAATAAAAAATGAATTACAAGTATTATTTGAAATTTATTAGACAAATAAAAAAATTTTTACCTCAATCTTGTGGTAGTGGTATTGTCTAAGATTGTTTAGGTTTTGTATGTGGTGCAACACTTGGTTTTGGCTTATAAATTGGTTTTTCTATTAATTTTGTGATGTCCGAAGGTGAAAAATATTCCCAATCTCCAATATTTGGCAGAGATTGTCCCATAATAAATCCTGTATATTCTCCATCTATAGGCCATTCCCAATGAAACAAATTTGATACATTGTTTATTGTTTTAACAGTTACATGATCTTGGCAAGGTTCAATATTTGCAATAGAAGTTCCTTGTAGATTTTCAAGAGCAGTTGAATTTTTTCTCCAGAGTCAAGAGTATGTCCTACTCGTATATATCTTTTGATCGCATGTGATATCTGTTTAGTTAAATTATTTTGAATTAAGAAGAAAATAAATAATTAGTTCATCAGAATTTTTTATAATAAAAAAGAATAGAATAAAATTCATCTTACTGCAGCATGATGGGAATCAACTAAAGATTTTGCTTCCCCGGGTTCAAAAAAATATATCTATACTATACCATTGATACCAATTTCGAACTATTGCCATCATTTCTGAACAATGATAATGACCACCATTATCAGAAAATATTTTTATCCATTCAGGTTTAATTTTAAGTGTCTCGAATACTGCATCAAATGAAGAAGCTGTAAACCAGGCATCTTGTTTTGTATCTAATGACCAATGATCAAATGCTTGAGCTTCTACAATTGTATCTTTTTTGGTAAAAACTATTATTGTATGGAGTGTCCATCCTCTCTTTCCAAAAAATTGTTCCTTTTTTTTCGCGAGCTGATTTTGGTAGAATTTTCATTTTGTAATCAACAAGTATTAATGCACCTTTACTATCTAATTCTAATAATTGTACATTAAATTGGGTATTGAGATAGGTTTTACGTGCCTGATGTGCAAGAAAATAAACTAATTTTTCTTGACTTTCTTCTAATATTGTATAATTCTCAGAAGGTAAAATGTTTTTTATTGTATTAAAAAAAATCAAATAATTGATCACATTTTTTACAACGCTTTGAATGTGATAATATGCATTTTCCAAAAGCATATAAAAGACAGTGATTGATACAGCTTACATGATCTGTTGTTCCATCAAGATTTATTAAAAGTTCTTTTTCATATTCTCTTCTCATATGATAACAAAGAGTTTCAATTTTATGAATTAAAGTTTGCTAAATAGTAAAAATAATATAAAATTATTATTATTTGAATACAAATATTACATTTATAATTGTAAAATTAATTAACCTTTTGTTCTTTTTGAATTATATTTGTTTCTATTAATTCAATTAATAAATCAAAAACTTCATAACCATAATCATTGCAAATACTACATAATCCTCCTAAATCTTGTTTATATACATATCTCCCACTAGCTAGACGTCCCATAACAGAAGTTCTTTTAATACTATCTGGATATGTGGCTTCAAATTTTTCCCATAAAGTTTGTTTATTATCTTTGAGATAAAGTAATGGCAAGCCCATTTTTTTATCTACTATATAAGAGCTCATCGAAACATTATTTTTGTCAGAAAAAAAGGCCTCAAATTGTTGATCTTGAATTTTTGATACACATGAATGTGTAACAATTGGTTTGGTAATTGGAAAACACCCAGGACCATTTATTCGTGCAAAATTTTTTGCTGCTGTAATAAGATTATTTGAAACCTATAATAAATTCTAATTAATAAATACAATATATATTTTTATTAAATAGTTTCAAGAAAAATAACACCTGTAATTTTTTATGTAATATTGTAGGTCCAAATTCTTCAGAAATAATAGATAATATTCGCTGTTTTCCATCTAATCCTCATTTATTTTTTTTAATAGATCGTGAAAAACTTTGCCAAAATTTTGTTTCGTTATCATTATTTATTTCTTGATTATTTATTTTTTGATTCTTATTATTACAAGTAGTAATATTTAACAGATTATTTTGATATAAATTTGAGATAGTTTCCTTATCTACCGAATGTCAATTGAATATGTCCAAAATTCCAACTAAAAAATTTATTAAATTAGTTATAATTATAAATATAATAAAAAATTATAAAATTATAAAAAATATACCTGAGATATATTTTTTGAAAAGGGGGTTATATTGGTACATCCTACAATCTTTATTACTTGCTTCCAAGCACGAAACTCACGGTCTCCCAACTTATAATCAATTGGATATATGTCTGCTAAGGCCATTGTAAGTTCAATAATTTTGCTTTTTTGATTTAACCACTTACTAAAAAAATTATGCCACGGAAAATTTGACATTCCTATTTGTCTTTTGAGATATTTTTGAAATATTGGTGTCATAATATCCAAATTCATCCATTGTTTAAAGTTACATAGAGGAGTTTCCATCTGTTGTTTTATTGCAGATTGTACACTCAAATTTGTCAAACCAAATAATGCCATTGGATTCTTTTCTTGACATATAGTCATTTTTTTCCATACTTCTTTAGGTGATATGTCAAAATGTTCTTCTCTTTGGATTCCACGTCGATATACATGAATACTAATATTATGCTCATTAATAGTTTGTACTATTAAATACTGATCTCCACGAACTTTATGATTAAAACTCGAGATATATCCAGATCCGGCAAAATAAAGAGTTTCATCATTCGAGACTCCAATATGGGCAATAAAAATAGTTATATTATCTAGCTTTATTTGCAATGGTTGAAATAAAACTTCGAACAATAATTGTTCTCTAATTTCATTTCCTCCAAATTAAAAATATCCAACCCAGAATATCTTGTTTCAGTTTTAAAAAGTTTTTTATAAGTAGTATTAATTGCAGCGGAAATATTGGAATGTATTTGAGGATTTGGTTCTGTCTCAGATATAAATCCAGGTTCGATACTATTGTTATCATGTGCAATTATACGCAATACAAACTCTTTTTCATTTAAATTTACACAAATACGACAATTAACGCGCCAGGGAATCCAAATGTTTTTATTTTTAATTAAAGTCCACCAGTTCGATGCAAAATGTCCATAATGAAATGTTTTTACTATATTTCCGATAGATATAAGTCGTGTTTTATAGTTTTTATTAGACATGGAGAAATTGTAAAAATTGTGATTGCTCGGAAATGAATATTTTAAACTAATGAATTTTTATTATAGTACTTATCCCCAGATTTTATTATTGATTATAATCACGTGATTCCCATTCACTGGCGAATCGTCAATTAAATGAAATTGATTTACATGTCATACTAATTAGGATTAACTAATAGGTTAAATTAATTGGTTCACTACGATTTATTTTATCTCAAAAATGTTATATTTCTAACAACATAACAACATTAATTTTGATAAATTTAAATAAAGAAATGTATAAAGTTATTGTACTTGACATAATAAGTGAGCTAATATTTATTATTTGACTATAACTTTTATTTAGTATGTAATCATTTAAATTGGTATAGCTAAAACAAAAAAAAAAAAAAAGAAAGAGTTTACCATGGGAAATTGTTATGTTCATATATTGAGGATATTTTGACTTGACTCATTTGGATTATATTTCAAAATGCATATAAAAAGTTAGAATTTTATTAAACATTACCTCGAAAAAAGAAGCAAAATTTATAAGTGATGGATTGTAATTCTTCTGAATTAAAATTATTCTTATTGTAGAGAACATCGAAGATCTATAAATAAAGTATAAAATGAGAATTAAAATGATGCACTTAAAAAAATTTCACTTTAAAAAAAAATACATAATACGAACAAATTGATCATGTCACAAAATATATCTAATAACTTTTAGGCTTGATTAATTTTTTCCAAAAATTCACCAAAACATGAAAACTATTTTCTTTACAAAAAAAGAAATTGTATTTATCAAGTGGGCACAACTTTATACAAAAATTTTTTTTGACATGCGTGGCTTCCTTGTACAATCAATGCGTGTGATTTATTATAATAAATCGAATATGTATTCAAGTCTGAAGAATATTTTATAGAAATGATTACTAGCGTTTTCATTTTTTTTTTATCTGAGCAGATTCAAAGTCTCTAAAATCATTTCGTATTATTATATTAATAAAATTTGAAAGGTTACCGCACCGCTTTAACTGAAGTCTTTCTACGAAATTCATGTGACACTAAACGGACAGAAAGTCAAGAACTCCGCTCATTTTACTCATTTTTAAAAAAAAGTCGAAATTGTTTTTACACCATTTTTTATATAAAAAATTATACCAAACATATAAATTCTGTATTAAAAATGTATCTCCCATTTAAATTATTTTTTGCATTTTATTATTAATTAATTCAATTTTATGCTTTGAACCAACTAAAAGAAGATTCCATAATAGTTTAATAATTGACGATAGACTCCTAATATTTAGCGGAAGATTAAATACAACCAATCACACATTTGAATTTTTTTATTTGGATTTGTCAAAGTTTTTTGATAATAGCAACTTAACGTGGACGTTAATTCCTGAAGGAAGTCTTCCCGTATATACATCTCGTTCACCAGCTGTTTTAAGTTTGGATAATTCTACAATTTATCTAATTGGGGGAATCATGAGAAATAAAAATACGCATAAATATGATTCTCAAATCTCATCTATACATATGATTATTCTACTTCTACATGGTCTATACCAGAACTTAGTGGTGATGTAGTTCCTCCTAGGCAGTATATAAAAGGAGTAATTGATAATTTGGGAATAATTTATATATTTGGGGGGGATTTAATACCACTAATTTTACAAGCTTTGCAGGAGATCTTTACAATGATATGAATATAATAAATACTGTTTCAAATACTTGGACAACTTTAAACATATCTGGAGATATTCCTACTTAATGTTATGAATATTCCGCTAATATTTTGCCAAATGGAATTATTGTTTATATTGGCGGAGTCGAACAAGTTGGTATTAATGCGAATTCGACTCTTGTAAATATGAACAAAGTAAGCAATTTGAATATTAATTAACAAATTTATATTTAAATTATTTTCATAATTATTAATACATAATACATAATTCCTTACTATTCCCAGATTAAAATCTTTAATACAAAAACATATGAATGGTCACAGATGGTATATATTTGATGTTAATTTATAAAATAAATGTAATATGTAATAATTAACCCATTGTCACATTTAATTCTAAGAATGCCACTGGTGATGAAATTGACCCAAGATGGCATTTTTCTTCTGTGTTAAGTAAGTATCCAAATTATTTATTATTTCCGAAAAATAAAAAAATCTATATTAAAATAAATATTTTTCTATAGCACCAGATGGACGTATTATTATATTTGGGGGTATTACAAAAAGCTATTCTAGTGTCAGTCCAAATCTTGCTGTGTTAGACACGAACAAATATCCTTTCGAATGGACCATTCCATCTAATTCAAAAGTAAATTCTCCACCATCTATTTATGGACATACTGCAAATTTATATAATGATTATATGATAATTACACTTGGTAAGTAGATACTAATATTTTCGGTAACATTTCTATTACATTAATGATATTTTATATTTTTTTCAGGATATGACATGGATGCAAAATTGATACTTCTCAAGTGTATCTTTATAATATTAAAAGTAATAAGTGGGTTACAACTTTTAGCCCACCTGATAATAAACTGACCACAACCTCTACAACTACTTCGAGTACTAATAAACCTATTATTACTTCTCCACCTGCAGAAAAGTCATCAAAATCTTTGGCAATTGGACTCGGGGCAGGAATAGGTGTAGCGTTTTTGGCTTTTTGTATCTTCATTATATTATTTATTGTTCGTATAATTAAACGAAAAGCTCAAAAATAGATAACTTTGAGGCATTCGGAGGCAATCAACATTTATATTAAAAAATTTCAATTTTTTTTTTTATTAACATTTAATTATTTTCATATTATTTAATTGTAGCAATTTTCAATAAATTTATAATTCATTATTAAAAAAAATAATCTAAATACTATAACATTGGTTTTCATTTTCCCACAAGTGTTATAATTATGTGAGGACTGCAGGAACATTCAATTAAGTGAGCAAAGAATCAGAATCATTTGCTATTCTTTAATTTCGCAAAAAATAATTATATAATGAAATAATATTTGCCTTCATAAAATTAAATATGAAAAAAAATGTATCTTTTCATTTTAATGAATCATGTCAAGCACGGACAAAATTATTGATACTTTTCTTGCAATCATCGAATTAAATTGATATTGAACTGATAAAGTATATTAAAATAAACTGAAATATTGAAGCTGTTGTACATTGAAAGGTAAATTTTTATCTCATTATTGTATTTTATCGCTATTTTCGAAATAGTCTGGTCAGTGAATTAGCCGATCAAAATAAAATATTTAATGATCACGTGATTTATCTAAGCTTAAATAGTTACTTTTTATTTTTTAACTCTCTCTCTCTATTTTTCCCTGAATTTAATTTTTTTAATTATAACTTTACTAATAAATTTTTATCAATTAATTCAAGACAAAAATAAATATTAAATTATTAGTAAAAAAATTATCTTTTACTTCAAAACATCAAAAATCACTTTAAAACATTTAAAATATATATGAAAAAATTAAATGTTCAAAGTTTCCATTTTATATTTATTGTAATTGCTGGTAATCTTGAAATCCCAATTTGTAATCATGGCATTCAAGAGGAAGGGTTCTAATAATATATTCTTTGTACCTTAATAAAAAACACACTAAAAATTATAATATAAAATAAAAACTTATGTTTTTGTTGATTGACAGATTTTTATTATGCATGATTAAATCTCTCAATCAGTTTGGTTCAAACTAAAACTGAATCACTAGTTTGGTTCAGTTTGGTTTCAGTTTGTTAAATGTACAAACTAAATATTTCGGTTTGAATTCGGTTCAGTCTCAGTTTATTCATTGAAACTGAACTGAAAACTGAAACCAAAACTGAAAATTTTGGTTTATATATTAATTTTAATCATTATAGTTTCACTAACTATTTTTATAAATATCTAGATTTTTTAACTGGATTATTTTTTATATAATTATAATGGCCGAGATTATAAGTAATGCTGAATCAGAAAATTCTCAAGAAAACATAGAAAATAATGAACTATAAGTCTCAAATATATTAAAAGAAACCAGTAATAGTAATTTAACAGAAGCAAACAGTAGCAATTTAACAGTAATTGATAATAATAGTGATAATAGCAATGATAAAAAATAAGTTTCTATCTATCAGTTTTTTACTTTAAGATAAAGAAGAAAATAGATACTATTGTAATCATTACATGTATATGCTTTTAAAATTAATTTTTAATAGTTTATTATATAACTTACAAAAATTTATTTTATAATTTTAAAATTAATTTTAATTAATTTTGTATCTATTTTCATTAATAAATATATAATCTTAACTGAATTATAATGAATAAAATATAATGATAATACTAAAATATAAAAAATTTAAGAGTATTACTCACCAGTGGTGATTATATTTAAACTGAAAAAAACTGGTTCAGTTTGGTTTAAACCAGTTTGGTTTTAGTTTGAGTGTTCAGTTCTCAGTTTCAAACTGAAACTAAACTGGAGATTTCAGTTCAGTTTCAGTTTCATTGCTAAACCAAACTGAACTGAACTGTTGAGAGCTTTATGCATAATTATATTTTCCACAGTAATTTTTTTGTATCACAGACTACCTTACCAGACTAATTCAAATACAGCAATAAGTATTCATGAAATATCTAAAATTTTACAAGGTCTTTTTTACAATTCACAATGTATTGGAAAATTTAAGTGCCTGATCTTAACTAATACAATTGCTAAAATTGATCCCATTATTAATTTTTTTTTTCAACATTATTCATAGACTCCTAACCTGATACTCAGATAGTACTGATTTAATTATTAATAAAATTTCAATAATGGATAACAAAAATTCAATAATAAAAAATAACGCCTTTAAAGTTTACGATCTTACAGAGTTTTTTTCTAAATTTTTTTTCTTAAAAATATACTATACTACATGCATTTAATAATAACACCAAATAAATTGGTATCTTAAAAAGGTAAATCATTTATATTTCAATGATTGTTAAATCAAATAATGCATTTTGATTTGTATTGTTTTGTACATGAAAGCATTGTTTACAGTGAAAGTTACATTGTGTGTTCAATTTGAAAACTGAATATGTGTGATTTCTTATTAACAAATAAATAAAAATATTATAGTATATCTATTAATTTGAAAAAATAATTTAGTACAAAATACAGTAGTGTTTGCAGTAAATAATTTCATAAGTAATTTATTCACTTTCACTTGTTAAAAATTCAAAAAAAAATATAAAATCAATTTTCTTTTTATTTACAAAAACGAAATGCAGATCATCACATAACTTTTAGTCTTGATACAGTGGCTTGGCACTAATGGCTATGGGCTCTTTTGCCAAAAAAAATCCTAACGTGAAAAAAATAATTTGATCATATAAACATGCATGGTGTTTTTGTGTAATTGATTATGTGACTCTAATTTATAATCTTCAGCAGAGCAGCAAAAATCTTTATACATTTATGTCTTTTATGGAAATGATTATCTGCATTTTTAACTGAATTCTTATACAGATAATTTGTTCAAGAATGTCTTTTTTTTCTGTAAAATTCATATTTACAGCGATATTTTATCAAAGAAGAGATAAGGATTTTATATGCTCATTTATAAAGAATTTTTTACACTAAATAGACAGAAGTCAAAAAACTTCACTCATTATCAAAAACTTTTTCTAAAAAAAATCAAATTTATTTTTTACTAACTATTTTTTTAATTTTATGTATTAAATATGTATTTCCCATTTAAATTATTTAAATTTATTTTTTGCACTTTATTACTAATTAATTCAATTTTATGTTTTGAACCATCTAAAAGAACTGTACATAATAGTATAATAATTACTGATAAACTCTTGATATTCGGCGGACGGATTAATTCAGCCACTATTACAACTGAAATATTCTATTTTGATTTGTTAAATCCATTTGATAATAACAACTTAATATAGACTTTAACTCCTAAAGGAAGTTTTCCTGTATATACATATCGGTCAACTGTTGTTTTGAATTAGATAATTCTACAATTTATCTAATTGGAGGATTCATGAGAAATAAAGATACACTTAATCATGATTATTCAAATCTAGTCTACACATATGATTATCCTAATTCTGTATGGTCTACATCAGTACTTGACGATGTAGTTCCTCCTAGGCAGGATACAAAAGGAGTAATTGATAATTCGGGATTAATATATATATTTGATAAGTTTAATGCCACTAATTTAAAAATAATTACAGGACCTCTTTTCAATGATAAAATATATTGTGTACGATTTCAAATACTTGAACAACTTTATGCATATCTCAAAATATTTCTACTCAGTGTCCTCACTATATGGCTAATATTCTACCAAATGGAATTATTGTTTATATTAGTAAAATAGAAAAATTTGATGATTTTTTCTCTTGTAAATATGAACAAAGTAAGCAATTTGAATATTATTTAAATTATTTTTAAATTATTTTTATAAGTATTAATATATATTTATAATATATTATTCTCGAATAGATTAAATTCTTTAATACAGATACATATGAATGGTCACATATGATATACAGTGGTGATCAAAAGTAATGCAACATGATTTTGGTTTAATAAAATTATTTTTTTTAGTAAAAATTTTATAATATTTTATTTTTTATTTTTTATTTTTATTTGTCAATTGTTACAGTCTCAAATGAAAAAAAATTAAAATAAAAAATAAAAAAAATTTTTCTAAAATTTAATTTTTTTTTCAGAAAGTACTGTTGTATTTCTTATTTTCTTTTTTAACACAATTCACTTAACTTAGTAAATCAAATTAATATATATTGCTTTTTTTTTGTTTATACTAGATTGAATATGAAATACACTACCATCTTGTGTATCTTTTCCAAGCCTTAATAACATCATGAATTCTTTCTGGCATAGAGTAGATAAAATTAGTACAAGTATCAATGTCAATCTCTTGTCAAATCTGTTGAATTTTGATTTACAAGTCCTCCTTACCCAAAATTTGTTCAGGGAGATAATAAAAATGATGATCTATTTCATTATACAAATGTTTTATGGGATTAAGATTGGGAAGGTCAATTTAAAACCTTTATTTTGTTACTTTGAGACTATTGTTTTGTTGAATTTGCTGTATGTTTAGGGTTTCCATCCTGTTGAAAAATTATATCTTTAATAGCAAATCCTTGAACTTTGATAGTATTTAAGAGATCCTCACAAAGTATTTGTTGATATAATTTGGCATTCGTCATTTCATCAATTTTACAAAAGCTATCAATACCACATAATGTAAAGCATTCCTATATCATCACAGATCCACCTCCAAATTTTACAGTAGGCTTAATATAAAAACAATTTAATGGTTCCTCAGGATGCTTCCAATAATATTGTTTTCCATCATATTCAAAAACTTTAAATTTTGATTCATCAGATCATATTATCTTTGACCAATTATTTATTTCCAATTTTCATATTTTCACGCAAAATCTAGGTGACATTTTTGGTGTTTTTTACTCAAATAAAGTTTTTTTCTTTTAACTCTTGATACTAACCCATTATTTCGAAGTATACATCAAATAGTAAGTACTGAAATATTAATATTTTCTTGTTCTTGTAAATGGTTTTGGCTTCAACAGCAGAAGAACACTGGTGAGAGGTAATGAGATTTAAGTTTTTTTTTGAGTTAGTTTATTTGTGATAAGTGGATGACCTGACTTTGGCAAGTTTTTAACAGAGTGGTTTTCAAGACATCTTTTTTAATTCAAGAAACCGTAGATGGATTTATATACTGTACTCTTGATATTTCCCTTGTTGTGTATCTTTTTTGTAATGAAAGAAGAATTTGGATTCTTTCTTTAGAGGTTGTATGACACTTTTGTGTTGTGACTTGTTAACTAAGGAGTTGCAACATGGTACAAAAACAAAATAAACAATAAAATTTACTTTTTATGTGATATTTATTTAACACAATAATCACTATTCCTATAAGAAATAAGCATATTTAAAAAATACTTAAAATATAATTAAAATATTATTATAGTTTTATTAAAATATATTTAAAATATATTTAAAATATACTTAATTATATTTGTGATAATCTACTAAATATTATTATTTTATAATTAAAATATATTTAAAATATACTTAAAAAAATACTTAATTTAGGTAATAAGTATATTTTAAGTATATATTTAAAATATTATTAAAACATATTTAAAATTAAGTATATTTTAAGTATATTTAAATATATTTTAATTATAAAATAATAATATTTAAATAGTTTTTTATATACTTAAAAAATATTTAATAAAATATCTTAGTTTTTATAGGGCATCTGGTTCTTGTCAAAAACGATCAAAAGTAATACAACACGTGTTTCGTATTACTTGACTGATTATTTTGGAACTGGTAGTAATAGTAATTGTTAAGATTTCACTATCATAAACTGACACTATTAACAGATAATAAACAAAACAAAAAAAACGAACATCTCCAGGATTGTTCGAAACAGTTCGATTGAACGAATTTTTTTTTTTTTGCATTACAAATGACCGCCACTGTATATTATTGGTGTTAATTTATGAAATAAAAATGTAATATATAATAACCTATAGTCGTATTAAATTCTAAGGATGCCACTGGTGATGAAATTGACCCATGATGATATTTTTCTTCTGTATTAAGTAAGTATCCAAATTATTTGCTATTTCCGAAAAATAAAAATTTATATTAAAATAAATATTTCTAATAGAACCGGACGGATATATTATTATATTTGGGGGTTGTACATTTGGAAATCTTACTAGTGTTAGTCCTAAGCTTGCTACGTTAGACACGAACAAAGATCCGTTCGAATGGTCCATTCAAACTAAATCCGAAGTAAATTCTCCACCGTCTATTTATGGACATACTGCAAATTTATATAATGATTATATGATTATTACATTTGGTAAGTATATTCTAATACTTTTAGTAGCATTTTTTATTATATTAATGATATTTTATATTTTTTCAGGATATGACATGGATGAAAAATTGATACTTCTCATATATCTTTATAATATTAAAAGTAATAAGTGGGTTACAACTTTTAGCCCACCTGATAATAAACTGACCACAACCACTACAATTACTTCGAGTACTAATAAACCTATTATTACTTCTCCACCTGCAGAAAGTCATCAAAATCTTTGGCAATTGGACTTGGGTGCAGAATTTTTGATTTTTTGTATTTTTATTATATTTATTGTTCTTAGAATTAGATGAAATATAGTTTTAAAACACCTGGAAGCAATTGACTATTAATTTAAAAGAAAATTGTAGTAAATTTATAAAAAAGAATAATAAAAATACTACGATATTGGTTGTCACTTTCTTACAAGTGTAACTACTGTATGAGGAATACAGGAATATCCAACTAAGCGAGCAAAGAATCATTTGCTATTTCGTTAATTTTGCAAAAATATTTATTAAGCTTAAAAGGGAAAAGTTTATCGTTCTTTCCATACATCAAATAATTTGTTTTTTGTATTATCATTATTAATTTTTTTTTTTTGATTAATAATAATTGGGAATCGCCTTTTACATCATAAAATAATATTTGCTTTCTATAAAAAATTACTTTCATAAAATTAAATATAATAAAACATATATTTCATCTTTAATGAATCAAGCCAACCGATGGACTTATTTTTCAAAAGTACAGACAAAGTTATTGATGCTTTTCTTGTAATCATCAAATAAGATTGATATTTAGCTGATAAAATATATTTCTAAAATTAAAAGTAGCCGAAATATTAAGTCGTTGTATTATAAAAATTAATAATTTTTAATTTTAATTTTAGATTGAATTAAAATAAATTTATACGAAAATTGTATAGGTTCATCCTTTAAATTTGATGCATAATTCATTCTTATCTTTAAGGTTACTTAGTACCATTTTTGAGATCACTTTTTTTTTTTTTTTTAACCATCGGGCCTTTTGATATTCACTTAATAGTATAAAAAGTTTTATTTGTAGTAACGATGGACGATTTTGATATTATATTTTTATATGAATATAACACGATTATATACAAAATCGTCAGTCGTTGCTACATGTGAAACTTTTTATATTATAAGTGAATACCAAAAACGGTACTACAGTAAGTAACCTCAAATACGAGAATTAATTTTGTATTATATTTAACGAATAGATCTATATCATCGAAATCGAGTGAACAATTATCGTTTTAAGATTTTTTCGTCCGTTCGAATTTAACCGCTAATTTTTCTCTCAGTTTTAATTATATAGCTCTATTCTTTAAATATAATACGCAATTCATTCTTGTAATTAAATTTACTTAGTAGATTTTTGACATTTAATTATTAAAATAAAAAGTTTTATATGTAGCAACCATGGCAATTATTTCCGATTTTATATTTTTTTTATCAGATATCACTGATTATAATTATTATAACTATGGAGCAACCTGGAGTAGCCATGGAGTACCAATCCGATACATTTAACCTGGGTTGGGTTAGGTTGACCCTTGCTCCACTATAACATGAACCCATGATGTTTCATTAACAACACTCCAAGATTTGTGACAAATATCGGGTGATGAATAAGATTTTCATATTCGAAGGGTGTGAAGCAAGGTGATAAATAATCTGCCCTGACTATAGAACACCCACAATCGTTCAAATCTTGGTGCATTCTTTAAATATATTATTGTACGTGAATTATTAGCCTAATCAAAAATTAAATTACATAATAGTATGGAAATTCTCAAAGTTTCTATTGAAAGATTAAATGATTAATGAAGCTGAAGAAGTTTGGAAGAAGGTGAAGTTGGTTGTACCAAATAATGAAAATCATGGTATCAAATATGACAATCCAAGAAACTGGGAATAAGTATTCGATATACTGATAATTAAAAATTTATATGATATTTATTAATATAAAAGAACATATAAAGAGAAAATAAATGAAAATATAAAAATATAAACTACAATTAAAAATTCAAAAAAAAAATTCAAACGAAAAAAAATATAAAATAAAAAATAACTACAAAGCGACAAATTAACTCTTTTAATTTCTCTCCATCTATTCTGACTGTTTGCAAACTATGAGAGATTCTTATATTCTGGTTTCCTAAAAGTTCTTTCATCTTATTACATAAATCTAATTTTCAACGATTTAATTGTTGCGAAGTTTTATGTTATTAGAAATTGTGTCCACGCAACTGATAAATTAAAAGGTATAAATATTATTAATAAATATCAGATTCTTTAAGACGTGATCCGCCTAAGAAAGGCACTATTGACATATAAAAAAGTGGGGTAATTTATGTATATTTTAAGTATGTTTCAAATCTGTTATAGGTCAAAAACATAATAATTTATAATAATTTTAAAAAATTCGTGTTAAAGTCAAATGTCTGTGAAATTTTCAGTGTATAAGAAAGTATTCTTTTATTTTTTGAAAAATTCATCAACCTTTTTACAAAACAATAGACAAATAGTATATTTAACAGATAATAAAACTTCATCTACAATTTCGTTGTACCAATTTATACTTACCTATAGGGAAGCTGATGATTTATAGTTTTATTAAATAACTTATCCCCGGATTTATTATAAAAGAGTACCGATCTTAGCCGGATCACGTCTTAAGTTGCCCCATGCATCGATTAAGAAAATCTATTGAGAACTATGGAGTGAAGGTATTTTAAGGCAAGGATAAACCACGTTAAAGCATTCATCTGGGTTTAAGAATATCTCGGAATGATACCCATTCTTTTTGAGCTTCTAATTGATTGGTAACGAATTGGCATAACAAATGAATGCCTGAAAGATTATCAAATTTATTATTATTATTTGGGACCTCAGTTCGATGCTTGCTTGTGAACAATTGTTAGCCGGTACCCCTTCATCCATAGTATCCATTATGGCAGGTTGCATCGTCTGTCTTTTCTCTTCTTAATAGGGATCGCTGAAATTGGTGGGATCCCTGTCTCCACCACTTCTATCGCTTCCATCGCTTCTATTAGAGGCTTAAACAAAAACAAATAAATAAAATTTACTATATTTTATTTAAATGTAATAACAATTTAATAAAATTTAAATAAATACTACATATACACTTACTCGAAGATTTCGTTTCCTCGTCCAAGACCTTTTCTTTCGACTCCTCTACATCATTATCTTTTCCCCCTTCCCTTTGCTTAATGTGAATTGGCTTAGCGAAGATCACCTTATTTTAAAATAAAGTAAATTATAAATTTTTCTTACCAAAATTAGTATCTAGTTATCAGTTATTTTGATAAAAGAATTATTGGATAAAAATTTACAAAATTTAATAAATTAGCAAAAAATGGAAAGGAAAAAAGGACCGATTTACATATTTAAGAGATATATGGTAAGAAAATTATTAATTATTATTATTATTATTTCATATTATGCATTGTGAATAAACAAAGAAAGAAATAATAAGAATATTCTAGCTTTTGATCAACCTGATGTAAATCGAATTTTGTAAATTACTATTTTATTTTATGTATAATTTCAAAGAAATCGTAGTATAAAATTTATTATTACTAATTTAATTTAACATGTTATGATATTTTTAAATATGCATATCAGTGATCGAAACAATATGCATGTTATTATTATTATAAAATCAAATAAATTATAGTTAATATTTTTGAACATAAACTTTAGAATAATTAACGAATTTAAATTAGCAATACATGTACAACTCTCAATCATTCGGTTTAAAACCGAATTCGAACCGGAAGATTCAGTTCGGTTCTAGATTTACCCTATTCTAAACCGGACCTGTTCGTTTGGAGTTTAGATATATGAAAGTTAGTTATGAAAAAATAATTGGTCGATTTTAACAGTATTGATAATCATTACATTTATACATTTATACAAATTAACTGAAATTTCATATGAATAAGTTAAATATTTAATATTATGATATTAGGTATTATGAAAAAAACATAGTAAACAAAAAAGATTTCTTAAATATTTCCATTATGAGTTGAGGCATTTTTTTTTGCTATTATTTAAATTCTGGTTTAATTTTGATGCTAATATTTTTATGGTAAAATATCTTCGTGTAATTGGATTGCATTTACTTATTTACATATGTAAATAACATTATATAATCAATTTCAACTTGTATTGTATAACTTTTGTATAACTTAAACAAAATATTCATCTGATGTAATTTTTAAATTTCGAATTCTTATTGGTTTAATTTTTTTTTATTTAAAAAATTTTTAATTAAGGATCAGAAAAAAATAAACATATTTAAATAAACAATTCATATCAAGAAAAAAAATCTTAAAATCTTTTTTGAATAATAAATTTTAAAATCACTTTACTCAAGATGAAAATGATAAAATGGCAAATTAACCAGTTACAACAACAACCATCTCAACAACAATTTCAACTATCTCAATTATATCAACTATTTCAACCACAACAACAATCGCAACTGCAACCACCACCAGCACCACCACCACCACCATCCTCAGAAAACGTGCCTATATTGTTGCCAAAATTATTATCAGAACAACGACAACCACCACAACCACCACAACCATCACAACCTCAACCTCAACCTCAACCTCAACAACATCCACCAAAAATACTTATCACGAGATTACAAAGGGCTCCGGAACCACCAAAAATAAAGCGAGGTAGACCACCAAAGCAACAACCACAACAACCTCTATTACCGCCAAGAAGACCAGGAAGACCAACAAAACTAGAGCAACAACAACGAAAATTACTCCAACAGCAACAACTACAACCGCAACAACAACTTCAATATCCACAACCAGAACAACTGCAATATCCACAAAATTCACAACATCAACTACTACGAATTCCACCACAACTAAAACAACTAAAACAACCACAACAACCACAACAATCACAACAAAATATGGTAAATTATTCGCCTCTTGATTTATTGGCTATTTATACTGAAAGACGATACCAGCAAGAAATCGAGGCATCTGTTGGGACGAACCACAATAATACATTGACAATGCTTTCAGCTGTAGCGTCAGAAGTGAGGAGTCGGGGTACAAAACGTAGTATCGAAGATGTAGAAGGTATATTAATATTTCACATTTCATTTTTTTAAAAAAAAAAATTACAATAATTAAAAATAATGCAATTTAATATTAATAGAGGAAAAAGAAAATAATTATGAAAATGATAATACCCAACAGCAACAAAATCAACCAAAAAGAGGGCGAGGGAGACCTCGAAAATATGTTGACCAGCAACAACAACCGCAACAACAACTACAACATCCACAATCACAACGACTACAATATCCACAGTATCCACCACCACAACAACTACAATATCCACAAATTCCACAACAACAAAATGTGGTAAATTACTCACTTCTCTATTCAGTGATTACGTCTGCCGAAAGACAATATCAACAGAAAATCGAGCCAATTGTTGAGATAAACCTGACGATGCATCCAGCTATAAAATCAGAAGTGAAGATTCAGGATAAAAAACGTAGAATCAAAGATGTAAAAGGTATATTTTATTTTTTATTTTTTTTTAAAAAAAAAAAAAAATTTATAATAATGAACGAATAAATAAATAATAATAATGCAATTAATTATTAATAGAAGATAGTAATAATAATAATAATAATAATCAAGAAAATGATGATAACAACAAGGATGATTATGATTATAGTCCCAAAAAAAATAAAATGTCTCGTAAGTAACATTTTTTATTAAGAATGTTAAATATTATTTATTTATTTTTTTATATTATAAAATATATTTTTTATATTTTTTTTTCATTTACAGTTGACTTTATATTGCATTAGTTTACTTCGATACTTTATTAAAAGTTTTATTCGTTTTGATTTTTTCATTAATAAAAGTTTTGAAAGAATTTTTAACATAAGTAAATAATGATTTAAGTGAATAGGTAAATAGTTCTCACAAAAAGATTCGAAATTTTATTAACAAAAGAATAAATATGAAATAAATGAAATAAGAGTTAAAAATGGTTGGAATTATTCAATTATTCTATCTTAATTCTTAATATTACAGTACATAAGAATGAGGTAAACTATAAATTATTATTAATCAATTTTAATATTACATAATAATGGGGTAAAGTATAACTATAATAAGATTTATGATATAAATAAAAAAAAAAATATTATATCTAATTTTATAAGTCCGTAAAAAAATATAATAAGAATCATCCAGGCAATGTGATCTCGCGATTTCTAATGTCAAAACTTAAAAATATTCAGTTACGTTGATTTCACCTGATGTAATAATAAAAAACTTGCATTTTGGAGCAAGCTGTCGTAATTGGTGAATTTTTCATTATTATATCTATATCCTATTAGATTACATATGTAAACCTTAATCAACCTTAACAAATGAAGACTTTATCTGAATTTGAATCATAAAAGATATATTTCAAACGTCAAATGTTTATTGTTACAATTTGTAATGTATATATAGAAGAATTTTTAGAACAGAAACCAAGTTTTCGGGACCAGCAATAATAGGTTTTGAGATGCCTACTGTTTCTAATATATTGCTTCATGATTTATAATTTCGACAATATTCCTTTTCTCCGTTATAAGGTAACTTTATATTTACATATAAAAAGCAAAGATGTTTTTTATTCAAGAATTCGAAGATGATACAATTTATACAGGAGCAAATATAAAATTATGTTTCTTTGTTAAATGTATTCATGAATCTTTGTTTGGAAAAGCTGCATATTATAACAATGGCAAGCTTCTTTTTGGTTTAGAAGAATTCCAAATACAGAATTTATTGAATGATTGGATTTAATGGAATTTATTTTCAAGCGAAGGATTCAACATGTATAAACTAGCGAGAATTTTTTAACCAGTCATCGTGAATTACAGAATCTTGGAAATGTAGAGATTACATCTTTTTGGAAAGATCAATCAGACTGAGGCATTTAATATTGTTAACATATTATAAATTTTTACATTTATTATAATTGTAATTTTTTTTGCAAATAGAATTTTAGTCAACTTCTGAAATTAATAAACTAAATTTAGCTATATTATATATATAATTATATAAGCAAAGATTTTCTAATCCAGTGCCTTTTTCATTTTAAAAACAATACTAAAAAATTTTGTAATTCATTTCAAGAATCCTTAGATGTAAACAAGCGTGTTATAGACGAATGAACATAAATCTTATTCATTATAAGAGAAAGTTTTACTTATGAAGAAATTAAAAAGAATTTAAAAATAAGAAAATGCATTAATATTGAAATACATATTGTGTTGCTTTAAATCTACAGGTGTCTAATGATGTGATACAATTCGTTATGTTCATAAGCATGCACGTTTATATGGAGCTGGTAGAAAGGCATTCAAAAATCTAATTATAACCCATGAAAATTTTTCTAAAAAAACTACTAGCTTTTTTGTTGGATAAAGTACATATTGTTATGAATTCCTAAAAGATTGATTCAGTAACCAATGAACCAATTCATTACTTTAAGTATACTAAAGAAATATTGTGGAAAAAATATATTCTAATGGAATGCAATGAACCAGTTTTTTTATTATTTGTTAGAAATATGGATATAAGTATTTTTTTGATCTTTCTAAATATATTGAAAACGTGAATCAGCCTCTTATACAGGTATAAACTATTCAGAAACAAAAAAATATAAAATGACAAACGAAAAATATGCAAATTTTGGGGTTAAATATATGAATTTCTGTCTTAATTTTATCGATCGCTGCTACTAGGTATTTCAAGATCTGGACGTTGAGGTCTTATTCTACGAAAAATAAAAATTGCGATAAAAATACAAGAAACCAAAACCGCTACGCCTATTGCTGTCCCAAGCACAATCGTCAAAGTTTTTGATGACTTTTTTGCAGGTGGAGAAGTTATACCAGGATCAACGCTAGCAGTACTTGTACCAGTAGTAGTTGTTGTTGTAGTTGTAAGAGTAGGAGTAAAAGTTTTTACCCACATATTACTTTTTATATTATAAAGATATACTTGAGAAGAATATAATTCAGTATCAATTTCAGTTCCTAAAAAAAAAAAATGTAATAAATTAATATAATATAAAAATGTTACTGAAAATACTAGAATCTACATACCAAATGTAATTATCATATAATCATTATATAAATTTGCAGTATGTCCATAAATAGATGGTGGAGAATTTACTTTGGAATTAGATGGAATAGACCATTCGAAAGGATTTTTGTTTGTGTCTAATATAGCAAGCTTAGGACTAACGCTAGAAAAATTATCATATGAACAACCCCCAAATATAATAATATATCCATCCGGTGCTATTGAAAACTTTTATTTTAATATAGATTTTTTATGTTTCGGAAATAGCAAATAATTTGGATACTTACTTAATACAGAAGTAAAATACCATCTTGGGTCAATTTTATCACCAGTGGCATTCTTAGAATCAAATGTGATGGCAATAAGTTATTATATTACATTATTTTGTATAAAAAAAAAAAAATCAAATACATACAACATATGACCATTCAAGTTTACTTGTATCAAAGAGTTTAATCTATGAAAAATTGGATATTATAATACTATTTATGAAAATAATTTAAAAATAATTGATTAATTAATATTCAAATTGCTTACTTGGTTTATATCTGCAAGAGTGTAATTCGCATTAGTACTAATTTCTTCTGCTCCGCCGATATAAACAATAGTTCCATTTGACAAAATATTAGCCGTATATTGACCACATCGATTAGGGAGATTTCCAGATATGCTTAAAGTTGTCCAAGTATTTGAAACAGTATTTAATACATTCATATCATTGTAAAGAATTCCTTTTACATTTACAAGATCAGTAGCATTGTATCCACCAAATATATATATCTTTCCCGAATTATCAATTACTCCTTTAATACTCTGCCTAGGAGGAACTGGATTACCACCAAGTTTTGGAGTAGACCACGTAGAAGTAGGATAATCGTATGCGTAGACGAGATTTGAGTAATCATATTCATATGTAACTTTATTTTGCATGAATCCTCCAAATAGATAAATTGTAGAATTATCCGAACTTAAAACAGCAGTTGATCGATATGTATATACAGGAAGACTTCCTTCAGGAATTAACGTCCATGTTAAGTTTTTATTATCAAATGGCTTTGACAAATCCAAATAGAAAAATTCAAATGTATAACTGGTTAAATTTGTGTAACCACTAAATATTAAGAGTCGATCGTTGATTATTAAACCATTATGGAATTTTCTTTTAGGTGGGTCATAGCATAAAATTAAATTAATTAATAATAAAGTTTGAAAAATAAATTTAAATAATTTAAATGGGAGAAACATATTTAATTAATAAATATTTTTTTTTTTAAAAAAAATATCAAAAATCAAAAAAAAAAAAATTTATTCACCTGCGTGAATTCGAATATTCCAGTAATCAGAAATGATTGCCCTTAATAAGAAAGATTTTTAAAAATTTCTTTATTAAAAGGTAATACAATTACATAAAATAATATAAAAAACTATACTGTAAATTTATTAGTATGTGAATTTATTTCGTTACAATTGCTAAAGCGTAGTACTTGTGAGAAAAACCCATACTGCTTTTTTTTTATATACTGTCTTTTTTTAAATATCAAAAAATCTACTTACCAACTATAGTATAGTAATAAATAAATTTTTGTTCTGTATATTTGATAATATACTGTATATCGTTAAAAATCCAATTGAATATTAAAATCCTAGATGTTGATAACCAATCATAATCATGAACAAATATTTTTTTTATTTTTTTTGTACGGCGCAACGAGACGAGCAAAGTCTCTCTAAAATCATTTCATATATATATTATATTGATAAATTTGAATGATTATTTGTTTAACTGAATCTCATGCAAGTATTTGTGTCTTCATACCAAAAAGAGCAAATAATATCTTGAATGTTTTGAGGTGTTTATGAGAAATTTGTTACCTAAACGACTCGACTCTATGCATGCATGCAAGATAACATTTTCTAAAAAAGTTACGTATTTATAATTTTATTTGTTTATTTATTTCAAATTGTCTGATCAGCAGCCAAAATAACATTATGTGAATATGTGGTTATTTTCAACCAATAAAAATTGTGTATAATTTCTTTTAAAAAAATTTTATGATGGAAAATTTACTGATAGCTAAGAAAATAAGTACACTTATTAAATTTTGAATATTACGATATTTTTCTTTGATTCATTTGATTTTTATAAGTTCTATCTCATATTATGTATTTACTGTAAATTATGAGCCAAATTTTTGGCGCATATGGCGAAAATTGTCCTGCACATTTTTTGCTTATTTCAAATATTAAAAGTTAATGCAATTACATGACATTACATAAAATAATATGGAAATAATTCATAACTATAAAGGCTAATATAATTTCATTGATTTTGATTACTGCAAGATATTTCAAGAATATCTGGACGTCGACTGCTCGTCTCGTTCTACGGAAAACAAAAGTTGCAATAAAAATACAATCAATCAAAACTGATACTGTCCCAAGCCCAATTGCCAAAGTTTTTTTTGACGGAGAAATTGTAGCAGGATTAATAGTGACAGTGCTTGTACCAGAAGTAGTAGTTGAAGGTTTAGGAATAAGAGAAGGAGGCTATAAATTCGAATGGATTTTTGTTTGTGTGCAACGTAGCAAGCTTAGGGTCAACATTAGTAACATAATATAGATTTTTTATGTTTCGGAAATAGCAAATAATTTGAATACTGACTTAACATAGAAGAAGAATACCATCTATAAACAATTTCACCACCAGTGGCATTCTTGGAATTAAATGCGGAAATAAGTTATTATACTCATTATTTTTATTTTATAAAACAAACAAAATACATTCAATATATGGCCATTCATGTTTATTCGTATCAAAGAGTTTAATCTATTAGAGAATATAAAGAATTATGAAAATGTTTTTAAAAATAACGCTGGTTAATATTCAAATTGCTTACTTCGTTACAAGAGTGAAATTCGCGTCAACATTAACTTTTTCTATTCCGCTAATATAAACGATAATTTCATTTGGAGATATTCTTAAAGTTGTCCAAGTTTTCGAAACAGTTTTTAATATATTCATATCATTGAAAAGATATCCTTGATATTTTATTAAATCAGTGGCATTATATCCACAATATATATATTGATCCCGCATTATCATTACTCTTTTTATATTCTGTCTAGGAGGAAACCAAGTTCTGGTATAGACATATTGAATTAGGATTATCATGTGAAATTTTATTTTCGTGAATCCTCAAATTAGATAAATTGTAGAATTATCTAAACTTAAAACAGCAGTCGAGTCATATGTAGAACTCCTTCAGGAATTAAATCCACGTTAAATTGTTATTATTAAATGACTTTAAAAAATTTTTCTACCCCCACATGATTTTCGTTTTCAGGGGTTAGAGTTAGGGTATAATATTTATCACACCCTTCGAATATCGATTTTTAAATATTCTGGGGAACAGAATTTTTTTGCTTGTGGACGACAAACAAATGGTTCAGGAGTCGGAATCATGAAAACCATATTTGTCATCAAATATTTGTCACATATTTCCGATCACCTGTTTAATTATGACCAATAAATTAACGAATTCGAGGGCAGAAAATTTCTGGCGATACTGAGGCAGTTCTCCTAAATCAGGGCTATCATATGTATTAAAACAGAATTACGCTTCAAATAAAATTGACAAAAAATGAAGAATTTTGTCTTTTAACGTTGGATTCGATGGATTTTAAAGATAGACAACAACTGTCTTATATGGAAATGTAGCCAGAAATAATATCTACGATTTTAATTAGAATCATTTTTAATAGTATCCAGTGAAAATTCGGACTTTAATTAGTAGTGAATAAAATCGCCGAAATTTACTAAAAATTTTAAAAATAAAAAGAAAAATCCGAAAATAATTGTCAATCGTTTCTACATATAAAAGTTTTTATTTATTAAATTACTAACAAACCATGTAAATTTAACAATTGTTTTATTTAATAAAGTGTCTAACAAGACTCCGATGGTTAAAAAAAAATTACTAACAAACGTGGTACTAAGTAACATTAAAGCTGAGAATATATAGAATTTTATGTAAAGTATTTAGACAATGTAATTAAAATTGAACGAATAATTAGTGATTAAATTCTGGGGAATAATTTCGAACGTCCGGCGTACAGCCGTTGATATTAAATTTAATTCATAAGTAAAAATTCTAAAACTTTACAAATGATGCTCCATATTCATAGCTCTAATATTAATTAGTAATATATTTGTTGTTTTATTAATAAATAATGAACTTTAATATGTAGTAACGCTTGCTAATTACTTTCGGATTTTTTAATATCAAAGATAAAATGATCGACAATAAATTTGCCTACCGCGTAAATTTCTATGGCATTATTGTCGATCATTTTACCGTTGAATTTTAAAAATAATTATCAAAAGAAATAACAAATATGTTACTAATTAATATTATAGTCAAGAATTGTGAGCACCTTTTATAAAGTTTTAGAATTTTTGCTTACGAATTAAATTTAATGTCAACGAATGAACACTGGACGCTCAAAATTATTCTCTAGGATTCAATCGTTAATTATTCACTCAATTTTAATTAAATATGTTTGAATACTTTAAATAAGATTCTATATATTCTAGGCTTTAATATTACTTAGTGCCACTTTTGTTAGTAATTTAGTAAATAAAAAACTTTTATATGTAGGAATAATTGACAATTATTTCCGGATTTTTTTTTTTTATTTTTAAAATTTTTAATAAATTTCAGCCGTTTTTCATCACGTCTAATTAAAGCCAAATTTTCACTAGATACTACAAAAAATGCTTCTGATTAAATTTATAGTTATTATTCTTGGTTACAATTTCATATAAGATAGTTGTCATCTATCTTTAGAACCCATCGAGTCCGGTACGGGTAACGTTAAAAGATTAAATTTTTTATTTTTTGTCGATTCTATGTATTAGACATATCATATGATAGCTCTGATTTAATAAAAAAAAAGTTTGTGCAATTTAGATCACTCGCTGTGTCACAATAAGCATTTTAATTTTTTATTAATTTTTGCTTGCCCAAGACTTTTGATATTTAATGAATAAAATAACGTAAAAAAGCTTTTATGATCCACCATACATGCACATAATTTAAATATGACGGTAAATGTCAAATTAATATTATTTAAATCGTTAGTAATAATAACATTACGAAGTTTTTGTCATGGTGATCAACCCATATAACTTTTTTTATCTCAAGTAATAAATGAGTTTAAGTATCAAACATGTATAATTATTTTAATTCTAAATGAGATATTCAAAGAATTACTGGAGCAATTTACACATTTGATGGACAAAAAGTATATGATTCAGAAGTTTTCAATTATATATTTTTTTTATTTCTGGTTGTTATTTAAACAATTCATTTTTAGGCTTAATTCGTGATCCACGTAACAACCGGACAAATTTAACTGTAAATTGGAATCCACCTTACTGTACGTTTTTATCTTTGAAATTTATTTAAAAAGCTAAAAAAAAATTACTAGAACGATAGTCTAAACACTTATTTACAAATTTTTTAAAAAAATGTAAAGTGACCCATATTTAGATAATGGACGTCTATATATCCGTTAATTGAATTTAAACCGGAATATCTCGACAGATATCGGTGGTATAGGGATGAAACACATATTATCTTTAGCCCTGAACCAAGGCTTTCGATCAGTCATAAGAATACCTTAATAGAAAATCGCTCCTTGTCTCGCAAATCGCAATCGATGTCAAAAATACGGAATTTTTACGCTAAAAAAAATTCATTTTTTTGACTTCAATCGCGATCTGTGGGACGGTGAGCGATTTTCTATTAAGGTATTCTTATGATTGATTTAAAACCTGGTTCTGGGCTATAAGGTAATATGTGTTTCATTTCTATACCGCCGATATCTGCTGAGATATTCCGGTTTAAATTCAAAACGGCCCGTAAAATATATAATATTACAGATTTACGTCTAAAAATCTCCGATGCCACTAAAACTCAAAATAAAAAAACTTATGGGAAAAGTTTCCAATCCAAATGATTTTGACAAATTTATTCATCTTATGATACATAAATAAAAAATAACTTTAATTTGTTTAAATTTACTGATTATTCTAGTTGAATATTCACAAGAAAATGACTGCCAACACAAATTATTTGGATTTTTTATTAATGATGAAATTTTATGAAATATATTAAATTATAAATTTATCTACGCTTACGTAAATTAAAATTTTAGAATAATGTTTTTAAATTATTTTATATTATTTTATTTTAAGTTTTTTATAATTTATAAATATGTTAATTTCTGTCTTAATTTATTCATTTCGATTGCTACCAGGTATTTGAATAATAACTGGATGTTGTTGGCCCAATTGATCTTCTCGTCTTGTTCTACGAAAAACAAGAATTGCAATAAAAATCAAAGAAACCAAAACCGCAATACCTAATCCTGTCCCAAGTCCAATGATCAAAGATTTTGGAGACTTTTCTGCAGGTGAAGGAGTTATAACAGGATTAAAGGTAGCAGTACTTGCACCAGTAGTACCTGTACTACTAGGAATTGAAGATTCAGAAGAAATAGTAGGAGTAAAAGTTGTAACCCATTTATTACTTTTTATATTATAAAGATACACTTTAGAAGAAAATAATAGAGTATCAATTTCAGTTCCTAAAAAAAAATATGAAACGTTATTAATATAATATAAAAATAGTATTAAAAATATTAAAATTTACATACCAAATGTAACTATCATATAATCGTAATATAAATTTGCAGTATGACGAAAAATAGATGGTGGAGAATTTACTTCAGAATTAGATGGAATAGACCATTCGAAAAGATTTTTGTTTGTATCTAATATAGCAAGCTTAGGACTAACTCCAGAAATATCAGCATTTGAGATAGCGTATGTGGAACCCCCAAAGATGATAATATATCCATCTGATGCTATATTGAAAACGTTAAAATATATTTTTATGCTTTGGAAATGGCAAATAAATTTGATACTTACTTAACACAGAAGTAAAAGAATGTCTTGAGTCAATTTCATCACCAGTGGCATTCTTAGAATTAAATACAATGACAATAAGTTATTATATTATATATTACATTATTTTTATAAAATAAAATCACATACATACAACATATGACCATTCAAGTTTACTTGTATCAAAGAGTTTAATCTGTTTGAGAATAATAAATAATTTTATTTTATATTAATATTAATGAAAATAATTTATAAATAATTTGTTAGTTCGAATTACTTACTTGATTTATATTTACAAGAGTAAAACTAGCAGCATTATAACTAACTTTTTCTATTCCGCCAATATAAACTATAATTCCATTTGGCAAAATATCAGCCGTATAAAGAGCACATACAATAGGAATATTTCCGGATGTGTTTAAAGTTGTCCAAGTATTTGAACCAGTATTTAATACATTCATGTCGTTGTAAAGATCTCCTTGATTTAATGTTAAATTAGTAGCATTAAATCCACCAAATATATAAATTATTCCCGAATTATCAATTATTCCTTTCATATTCTGTCTAGGAGGAACTACATCACCTCTAAGTTCCGGTGTAGACCACGTAGAAGTAGGATAATCATATTTGTAGACGAGATTTGAGAAATCATAATCATTTGTAATTTTATTTATCATTCTTCCTCCAATTAGATAAATTGTAGAATTATCCAAACTTAAAACAGTAGTTGAATGAGATGCATATACAGGAAGACTTCCTTCAGGAAGTAGCGTCCATGTTAAGTTATTATTATCAAATGGTTTTGAAAAATTCAAATAGAAAAATTCATATGTAAAAATGGTTGAATTTATCAATCGCCGAATATTATGAGACTATCATCGATTATTAAACTATTATGTAATTCTCTTCCAGGTGGGTCATAGCATAAAATTAAATTAATTGATAATAAAGTACAAAAAATAAATTTAAACAATTTAAATGGAAGATACATATTTAATTACATAAAGATAATTCGTATAATTTTTTTTTTTTTTTTTAAAAAAAAATGTTTAACTTTGCGATTCTGTGTTCAATTAGTGTAACAAATTCCTGATAACATTTGTGCATATGCATATTATTCATTTTTTGTATAACGATTCGAGCAAATTCAAATTGCATTCTGAATCCGTGCATCAAGGATGCGAAGTCATTCTGTGGAACAGAGCAAAAAATGCCTTAAAATATTTGAAATGCTATAGATGCGCTGGTAATCATTTCTATAAAAGTATTTTAAAATATTCTTTAAACAAGTTTACAATTTGAATATGCGTGATAACGGGGGGCTAAATACCTGCATTACTTTTTTTGATTTTTATCCTAAAAAATCGAGTAATGTAAATATTTCAATTATTTAAAATTCTTAAAATTTAATAGGTTATTATTTATTTTATGAATTTCCATCAAAAATACATCGTAATTTTTTAATTTAAAAATCATTTAATTGTGATCTGGTGATAGAAGTAACATAATTAGTAAAATCTGGCGAAACCATTATTAATAAACCCTGGTTAAATAAATTTTTTGAAACATCAAAACTATAATTACAAATTAGTACTTATGTAACCTAACTTTAAATTATAAAAATAAAAAATGTCTTTTTCTTGATAGTTCTTTGGCCAATCAGTTTCTCGAATTTTCTGAGGAACGGCGGTAAATCATTAATTTAGTTCTAACAAACTCCTCTATGTAATTAATTGTTTCATTATTTGTAAATTTATTTTTCAAAATAATAAACATCTTGGAGTGAGTCTCTGTTGGTTAAAAAAAAAGTCTTTTTATTGATATTTCATAACTTAACTATAAGGCAAATGCAGATTTCACTTTTTAACTTTATCATTTTACTTCTATCACGGATCAGAATTTAATTTTTTTGATGAGAAAATTTATAATGACGATCATGATTCGAAGAGATTTATAAACGTCCCTTTCTCCATTAATTTCATAAAAAAGTAATAATTCTGATTAATATATATTTTTTAGTCTTGAATGACAACATCAATAAAATAAAGAGATATGCCTTTTTTTAACGATTAAAAAATAAAATTTTCCTCCGTTTCTGCCGAGTAATATAATTTCATATTTTTCTTAGTACTCCTCAATTGTATTTTATCAACTTCTCTAGCTTTTACATATGGGCTTAAAACAGGATTAGGATTAGGTGAACGGTTCCGGTTTCTTGTATTTCAATTAATATTTTTCATAGAAAGCGAGCAAGTCAAGAAATACAACCTTCAGTTATTCGACTGACTGGTAATCAACAAAAAAATTATAAATTATTAAAAAAATTTGAATTATGGTTTTACTGTAAATTAATTTTTATTATGCAATTGTAATAAATTTTATAATAAGGCATACTTCATCATTAAAAAAAATCGAATACTAGAATATTGGTCCCGTCATAAGTTCGGTTAATTGTAATTACTATTTGAAGAATACAGACAGAAATATTCAACTAAGCGAGTAATGAATCATTGATCATTCTTTAGTTTACATATAAAAAAAAGTAATAAGTTTAAAAGGGAAAGTACTATATGCCATATTATATTAAATTAGTTTTAATAAAATGAATTCAGTTCATCAATCACCCTAGAACCCATTTAATTTGGTCTCGCTTAATGAATCAAACCAATTGATGAATAATTATTTTTACAAGCACGCTTCCTTGAGATCACCAAATCAACATTAAGCTTATAAAGTATACAGTTAAAATTAAAATCTGAGCCTTTATGCATTGAAAAGTAAATTTTAAGTTAATATTTTATTATTAAAATTCATTAACTTTATTATTTTGTAATGTATTATTTTGTATTTATAAAAAAATATGCACACATTCTGTATTATATAAAAAAAAATTTCTCAATCATTCTATAGAAATGCACAGTTTATAATAAATCGAGCCTTACGCAATTACTACCCTTACGGAGATCTTGAATAATTTTCCCAACTTTTCATGCCAGAAGCTGGGAGAAACACTCTTCGGTGCTACTGATTTCATCCATATTTATCTCTGTTTTTCCCTTTTATCAACCATTTCATACACATCAAGATACAGGTCATTTTCCTTCTTCAAATTCATATTATTTAAACCTTTCAGGGGCCAGGTCTAGAAATTCTAATTTCAGTTCTTCTTCCATGTACTCTCTGAAAGTCCTTTTTTTATATTCTATAATGGGAGTGATCAGGCACTCCCATTGTTGTCATTACTAGCTACGGGTTGTTTTTGAGAATTGTTATCTGTGATAGAAATTGATTATTATTATTTTATTGAACGAAATATTTCTGGTAATTGATGTTAATATAGATTCAACTATTATTATAAAACTATTACCAGATTTTTTTAATTGGTATTAAGAATATCTTAGTAAAGAAACTTTGGACAGAAGACGACAAAAGTTTAACAACTTTGAAAATTTATACAAGGATCTAAACTAAACTACATTTTTTAAGAACAAATCATTCATAGAGCTGTTAAAATAACACCAAAGTTAACTTAGTGCCAAAACATCAAAAATGCTCAAATTTACTCAACTTGGTACATTCGCTTAACGATAAAAACAAAACAATTTATGAAATAACTTCGACAGGTATAAATAAAGCAATCAGTAAATTGGTAGATTCAGTTTAAGAACAATGCAAAAATTCTCCTGATAATATTTAATTGACGTTAGTGAAGAGAAAGAAAAAGGAAGATAATCCTTCACCAGTAGAAAAAGGAATATTTGCGACAAGTAAATCAGACAGTATAATAAGAGTATTTTTTGAGATGCAAACGGAAATGGTAAAGTTAATAGAAAAGAATAGAAACCAATAAGGCCTGGTTGGCATGAGTGGTAGTGACATAGGCTTCAGGAAATTTTTTTTTAAGTGTAAATCTCCTTAACATCACGACACCTACGTATATTTTACAGTATTTATACAGTGCCGTTTTGAATTTAAACAGAATATCTCGACGGATATCGGTGCTATATGGATGAAACAAATATCATTTTGTATCGCAGAACCAGAGCTTTCGATGAGTCTTAAGTAGAGATGGTGGTGAAACTCAATAAAACTTGGTGAAACCTGATGATTTAGTTTCACAATCATCTCTAGTCTTAAAAATATCTTAATAAAAAATCGCTTTCTGCCTCACAAATCGCAATAGAATTCAAAAAAAAAAGAATTTTTATGGCGTAAAATTCCGGATGCCACTTTGACAAATTTATTCATTTTTTGATGCATTCTTTTCGCGCTTGTTATGCATAAAATAAAATAATTTTACTTTGTTTAAATTTACTGACTATTTTTAAGAAATAAAAAATGATCCTTTAGTTGAATATTCATAATAAAATGACAGCCAACACATAGTATTTGAATTTTTTATAATCATGGAATTTTATGAAATATATCAAATTACAAATTTATCAGGTTAATACAATTGCATAAAATAAAATAATATGAAAATAATTTAAAAAAGATAAATCTAAAATGAAAATTTTCGATTGCTACCAGGTATTTGAATAAGATCTGGATGTTGTTGGCTCAATTGATCTTCTCGTCTTTTTCTACGAAAAACAAGAATTGCAATAAAAATCAAAGAAATTAAAATCGCTATACCTAATCCTGTCCCAAGTCCAATAATCAAAGATTTTGAAAACCTTTCCGCAGGTGAAGGAGATATAACAGGATTAGCAGCAGCACGAGTAGTACTTGTACTACCAGGAGTTGAAGAAAGAGGAGTAAAAGTTGTAACCCATTCATTACTTTTTAAATTATAAAGATACACTTTAGAAGAAAATAATAGAGTATCAATTTCAGTTCCTAAAAAAAATATGAAACGTTATTAATATAATATAAAAATAGTACTAAAAATATTAAAATTTACATACCAAATGTAACTATCATATAATCGTAATATAAATTTGCAGTATGACGAAAAATAGATGGTGGAGAATTTACTTCAGAATTAGATGGAATAGACCATTCGAAAAGATTTTTGTTTGTATCTAATATAGCAAGCTTAGGACTAACTCCAGAAATATCAGCATTTGAGATAGCGTATGTGGAACCCCCAAAGATGATAATATATCCATCTGATGCTATATTGAAAACGTTAAAATATATTTTTATGCTTTGGAAATGGCAAATAAATTTGATACTTACTTAACACAGAAGTAAAAGAATGTCTTGAGTCAATTTCATCACCAGTGGCATTCTTAGAATTAAATACAATGACAATAAGTTATTATATTATATATTACATTATTTTTATAAAATAAAATCACATACATACAACATATGACCATTCAAGTTTACTTGTATCAAAGAGTTTAATCTGTTTGAGAATAATAAATAATTTTATTTTATATTAATATTAATGAAAATAATTTATAAATAATTTGTTAGTTCGAATTACTTACTTGATTTATATTTACAAGAGTAAAACTAGCAGCATTATAACTAACTTTTTCTATTCCGCCAATATAAACTATAATTCCATTTGGCAAAATATCAGCCGTATAAAGAGCACATACAATAGGAATATTTCCGGATGTGTTTAAAGTTGTCCAAGTATTTGAACCAGTATTTAATACATTCATGTCGTTGTAAAGATCTCCTTGATTTAATGTTAAATTAGTAGCATTAAATCCACCAAATATATAAATTATTCCCGAATTATCAATTATTCCTTTCATATTCTGTCTAGGAGGAACTACATCACCTCTAAGTTCCGGTGTAGACCACGTAGAAGTAGGATAATCATATTTGTAGACGAGATTTGAGAAATCATAATCATTTGTAATTTTATTTATCATTCTTCCTCCAATTAGATAAATTGTAGAATTATCCAAACTTAAAACAGTAGTTGAATGAGATGCATATACAGGAAGACTTCCTTCAGGAAGTAGCGTCCATGTTAAGTTATTATTATCAAATGGTTTTGAAAAATTCAAATAGAAAAATTCATATGTAAAAATGGTTGAATTTATCAATCGCCGAATATTATGAGACTATCATCGATTATTAAACTATTATGTAATTCTCTTCCAGGTGGGTCATAGCATAAAATTAAATTAATTGATAATAAAGTACAAAAAATAAATTTAAACAATTTAAATGGAAGATACATAATTAATTCCATAAAGTTAATTTTTTTTAATTTAAATGGAAGATACATAAACTGTAAGTTAAATTTTTTTTTAAAAAAAAAATGGTATTAATTTTGACTTTTATGAATCGTTCAGTGCAGTGTAACAAATTCATTTTTCTTGTCAAGTGATTTGCAAAAATGCACTTTGGTAATCATTTCTTTAAATTTAAACAATTAAAACAAGATATTCCAGCTTAATTTTTGGATTCTTACCTATTTTTTTTTAATTATATGTTGAACCCAAAGTTAGATTTGGATCCCAATTCAATTCCGGAATGGATATTTCCAACAATACCTCAAAATCCTAATGTAATGCCACTCATCATAAATTAAAGGAAATTTAATTCCTCTGAGTTGGAGCGAGAGATAGTTAAACGAGTGAATTATGAACTAATGATGTTCACGTTGGATGGGGTATTTTTAATATTCTAACTTTTATAAATATTCAATTATTTGAAATTTATTAATTTTATTAATTTAATTATGATAGCGACATGATAAAGAATTCAAACCAGAGTTTCGTCTGTTAAAATATTTTCGTCATCATAATGAAAATCATAGAGAAGGAGGAAGGGAGAAAGTTATTAATTAAATCATTTATTTAAAATTATTTTATTTTTAAAATTATTTATTTTATTTTTTCTAGGATCCATTGATAATACTACAAAATTTATGCATTAGTTAAAATATATCATGATGCAAATGATAAACCACAAAAAATATCTAAATCATATGGGCGCATTTGATTCATCAACTAATAATTTGTTACACAAATTTCAAGACTGTTATAAAGTAACATGTTTATTAATATATTATTTCTATAATTAAAGTTGTTCTTTAATATCAAAACTAAGTGAAAAACATGAAAAAACATAATAAAACAACTTTATTGTGCAATAGAATATGAAATAAAATGAATTGACGTAAGTTGGGGGTTTGAACGATGGGTTGGGTGTCGGGACGATGGGTTAGACTGTTGTATAGTCGGGCGTTTTTCGGGTTTAAAGCTTCTATTTACATAATATCCCGTCATAAAATAGGCGAATATATGTAAAAATTCATGTTAAATATTTTTTGTTAGAAGCGAAAAGGTAGTTAACATAATAAAGTTTTGAGTTTTCTTATGTTTTTTATACCTTTATCTTTAAAACAGTCCAATCACAATTGAGGATCTAGATCAAATAATAGTTTTTGATTGGATAAAAACTCTAGAACCAAATGCGCCCATATGTTTTATTCGAACGGTTGGTAGAAAAGGATATTAAATAAGCATCACAAAAGTAAGATATTATTATATTCATTCTTAATACAAATATCTAATATATTTACTTTTAATATATCTTTAATTTATAGGTCACATTATTTAAATTTTAAAAAGGTTTTATTGTTCTAAATATTGTAAATAATAAGCTTCAATAAGATTCTGAATCTCAGTCATTTCATGAATTAACGGGATGATTATATGAAAAAACAAACTAAACGGAGATCGTTATGGGAAAGCAACCATTTCAAATAATTAAATTTTTAACACAAAATTCACCCTCCAAAGTTATTCAATCTATCATTTGAAATCATTTGAATTCAAATTCAAGTAATTAATTATTAAAATTGATTCTATCTCGACCTCTACAATTAAGGAATCCAAAAGATAAAATCAGGATGTTTCCACCACCATTTCCTCCTCCACGCAGAAGAAACTCACGAATATCATCACATGTCTCTTAATATCTTACATTGACACAGACTCCAATACAATCTTTATCTAACGACTCGAAATCAAATATATAAACACATTTCCATAAAAACCATCAAACTCAATGTCAACAGTCTGATTTGATCAATCTCAACAACAACATCAACAAATGACATTATCCAATTCAAATACCAGCATCAGTAATTACCTCATTCCGGAACTTCGCATGATAGTCAACGACTTTATAATAATTCATCTCAGATAATTCGTAATTCTTCTTATTGACTCAGCAGAAACAAAATTCACAACGAATCTGATCTGCTACTCTTTCGCTACTTCAACATTATCTACAACAAATTCGACAGCAGCAACATCAACAACAATAAATAGACCGATCTCTACTGCTTCTACAAAATTAAATATTGAAATGTTTCATCATAAATTTTTCCAATCAAGTCACAAATAATAATGTGACTATTCAAAGACAAATGGGTAATCATGCTTTAAATGATAATAATAATAACATCAATAACAATAATATTCCAATGCAAATAACCAAAAAACTCCAAATCATTGTGAAAATATTTCATACGAATGATTAATTCAGTTCAATCCAATCCAATTCAAAGATTGAAAATGATGACCAATTCAGTTCAAACTTTGGATGTAATGGTTAATCGAATTTCAGAGAATATTCCGAGGCAAATTGCGGTTCAAAGCAATGATTCAATAGTAAATTATCACGGTGGTGGTGCAAATATGCCAGTTCAAATGGCCAATCAAATAATGGAATAACGTGAATAATGTGAATAATGGTATGCAAATGGCCAAAAAAGTATCCGTGAATCCTGTAGAATTCCTATAGTTGTAAATTACAAAGAAGATGAATTTGCGTCAAATGGACAGATCACAACAAAATCAAACCAATCTACGACAGCAACAACAATGAGCCTCAGCAACCACAATCCAATAATAATCATCATTTGCATTTTGTTAATCAGAAATCAATATTCTTTCATTGTAGTTTTTTTAGTTTTTTTTTTTTTTTTTTTTTTTTTTTTTTTTTTTTAATTTGGTAGATCCTAATATTTTCAATATATGAAAATGTTGTTAATTGTGTGTGACATCATGTGAAATATTATAAATCTGATCCTTTCCATTTATTAATGTTTCTTACAAGAATTTTTTTTATTAGAAAAATGAATTCAAGGAATTTTATTTATAAATATTTTGTTTTTAGTTGCTTATTATATTTTCTAATTTTTTTGGGGATTCTTCTGAATTTTTCAATTTTTTTATTTAACTTATAATATATATGGTATCCTCATCAATATGTTAAATGATTCTTTTGAATCAATATTATTATAATCATTGACAATTTGAAGTAGTTGATTCATTAAACTCATACTTTTGAATTTCCTTTTCCTCCGTAGAATCAATATTATAAGTATCAACATAAGAAGTAATTGATTCATTGGATTTTAATAATAAATTAGGATCTATAAATTTAAATTTTATAATTAATTACTTATTAAAACTAAAATAAAAATTACATTAAAAATATTACCTGATGAATTTCCAGATTTATTTCTTCTAATAAATCATGCAATTCATGAAGAGTATGAATATACCGGCTAAATATAACATGATTGAGGATGTAACTTACTTGAATGTGAAAATAATTCAAATAATTCTTGCTTTTGAGATTTTGATGTATTTTTTTGATTTTTGTCAGCAATTTTAAATTGTTGCAAAACATTAATATGATAATAATCTTCGTATATATTACCAAAAGAAATAAACAATCTATCAGCAGTTGGACGTTCAGAAGGATTATCACTCCAACATCGATACATCAAGCTTAAATACCATTCTGGAATCCAATTTAACATAAATTCAGGAACCTTTGGCCTTACACCATTACATATATCTATCATCAAATAAGTATCATGTGCTTTGTCAGCAAATGGTCGTTGTGCAGTAACATAATTCCACCACAACTATAAATATCACCCTCCCTTGTAAATTTATTTCCTCTTGATACCTCAGGTGGAATGTATGGAATTGATCCATTAATTTTGTTATTTTTGTTATCAGAGTTTAAAATAAAACCAAGAAATTCATTTTTAGTTTCGTTTTTTAATTTACATGAATCTAAATCTATTCTTAAGTCAGAATTGTGAAGGTTGAAATTATCGTTTATCAAAATATTTCCACTATGAAAGTTACAATGAACTAAATCTTTTGCATGTAAGCTTCCAAGACCATCTGTTATTGAAATTATTAATTCCATTTTTATTTTCCAACTTAAAGCCCAAAAAGTTTTGATTAAAAAGTTATGTAAGTCACCATCAAATAAATCCATCGTAATAATGTAGTTTTGTGTAGAAGGATTTTTTGAAATTCCATAATATTTAGCAATATATTTATTATCATAATCATCTTTATCAGTTCTCCATCTTAATATGAAGAAATATCGAGAGACAAAATTAATAAATTACGAAAAATTAATAATAGTTCATAATAACTCATATTCTAAATATAAAGAAACATACCACCACTTTAAGAAATTCAGCTATATCGAATCTAGAATCTTTTATTTCTTTTAAAACAACTTTGTAGCTTATTAAATCATATTCCCAATCCTGTTTAAAAAAAACTCCAATGCAATTTTATCCCATTTTCTAATTTGGCAGAATACACGGATCCATGGCCACCATCTGCTATGTATTCGATATTTTGAATATTATCATAAGGTATCTGATGGAACTTCTTGTAATTTATTTGAGATTCTTGTATAATATTATTAATGTCAGTATTTCCACTAGGCATGTTGAATATTTATTTATTTTTTTTTTGTTTCATTTAAACAAGTACGTAAACTTTTCTTGGTTGATTTCATGGTATTGCAAATGGTTTTTTAAATTAAAAAAAGATCTGGATATAATCGATAATTAAATATTGTAATAACTATATTATTTGTAATTAAATAGGAATATTAAAGTTTCAATATAAAAGCAGATAATAAAAGAAGTAGTTAGTTAAAATAGACTATATTATAAATTCCCTTTTTTTTTATGTACGTGCTGCCGATTTCAACTTTTACAAACATACCATTTGGAAGATTCTAGCTGGTCTTCATTCCTGTATCAAAGAGCTAGAAAAAAAAAATAAGGAGTCAATTAAATGGAAAAAAAAATAAGCTAAACAAGAGAACCCGGAAGAAGTAACTTATATATTAAAAATATTGTATTTAATAATTATTACTTTGTATTCTAAAGGATAATATCTAAAATATTCAATAGAAATATTCTTAACTATAAGTCAGGGCTCAAGAAAAGGTCTGTTCTCAAATCTACATAACAGATTAAATTCAGAAAGGAGTATTTATAACTCGCTTCGAAAAGTACTTTATGATCTTATTGATAGGTATGCACTGCACCCAATAATAAAGATTATACAAGATCGAGTGGAAAAACTGGTGATATTTTTTCTCTTTTTTTTTTTTGTAATTCAAGATTTTATTTTATTCGCTATAAGTACAAATACAAAGTAGCAAATAAAAAAGATTCCAAAATTTTAAAATCAAGATTAAAATTTTGTAATTCTTTATATAATATAAAATGTGTTTTGATCTGTCTTTTTACATAAGTTTTGTTAATATTTTTCTATTTTTTATAAAGTTTGATTAAGCAAACTTTTTAAATTTTAAAAGAAAAGAAAAAAAGGATTTTCAAAATTTCGGTTTTGTACATGTGATTTTATAAATTCATATTGTGGTGTCCGCTACGAAACAATACAAAAAGTTACGGCAACCAGTCTCACTAAATCAAGTTCTCGTTGCGCCTTTCTCTAAATTACACACTATTCACAAGCATTACGTCGCTTGCCTAAATCTATCACAAACTTTTCGTGCAATCATTACAATCGATACGGTATACCCCAAAATCTCTATCCACTGTTAGGATTAAGCGGTACGTCGCTTGCCTAAATGCAGCAGATATCTATTACAACTAACTCAGTAAATTTAGATGCACTGGCGCAATCTGAAGGTATGTGAGTAAGTGGAGTAAAAGCATCTTTTTTACAGCTTACTACGCAAACTTTCAATCTTAGCTTCAAACTTTATGCAGTAACTTTATTCACGAAATAAGTAATAAAGGTATTACGGGTTGTTAACCGTTTCTCACCAATATTACCGTTTTTAAGGTTTTCAAATTAACACGAAGTATTCTGAAATTATTTATTATTAAAAATAAAAAAAAAACTATTACAAAATTATTTATTGTTATTAAAATTATTCGAAACTATCTGTTGTTACTAAAATTATTAAGAATTATTTATTATTTTCGAATATATTAAGAAAATATTATGATTATTAAGGAGAACAAAAAAAATATTATGTGAATTCCGAATTTTTTTGCGAGAAGAGGAATCTCCTTCTCCTCCTTTTTTCGCTGGTTATTTTTATACCTTCCAATTTATTCTCTTTTTCCTTTTGTTTTCGCGTCTAAACACGTTTTCTCCTTTCCCGAGGATGACACACAAGGATGAGAAATCTGTCATTTAGATGGTAGCACACTCATCCTCAGGTAACACTGTCATCTTGCTACCATCTCCCGTGACCTTCGTAACCTTCCGCAATCCTCGTACAGCGTTCCCCGTGGCATTCGTGCCACCTCAATATTACACTAGTGCACATGATAAATATATATTTTAAAATTAGATAAGCGGTTGAGAAGAAAGTTTAACAATTTGATTTTTTTTATTATATATAAAAAGTAGTTATTATTAAAAATTTTTAATTTACTTATAAATAATTAACAAAATTATATTATAATGTATCCGATAATCTAATAAATTTTATAATCAAGATAAAAAATTTTTAATTTTAAAAAAATTACAAATCTTTTTGCAACGGACCATCCTTTAGAAAATGGTTCAGATGTCAAAATAATCAAAAGAATGAAAGTTGGTCCAAATTCAATTAGAAAATTTATTTAATGATTTATAAATTTACTTTATTAAATTAATCCACTTTATTTTATTTATTTAATATAATGACTGATTTTTATCATTATATTTTTTTTAAACTTGAACTGTCATATACCTGATAGTAACTGTATATCTTTTAGTGTTATATACTTTTTTTTTACAAATATTTGTATTGTTTACTTTATTTCTTTAATTTAGACAATATTAGAATTAAAAGTTGCAAATTAGCTGATTTAATTAATATTAAAAATTCTCTGACATCATAACAATTAACCAAGATATCTGTATACTTATTTAGAAATTAAAAAAAAATGATGTTTAGATTTTAAAGCTGATTTTATATATATATAAATAATTTTTCTGCTATAATAATATTTTCATAAGTTGCATAAATTTAATGATACAGTACGAAATAGACTTTTAAAAAAATTTTATAATTATGACTAATAAATTTCACTGGATGTATTTTTAATATGAATATTGATAAATCCGTCTCAAATAATTTTGACTTATGATCATGATGCATTCTATCAGAACTAGTTTATACATAAAATATTAAAAATATTTTTAATTTGTTTAAGTTACTAATTATTTCTTGTAAATTAAGAAATAACAAATGTCCTTAGCTAAATATTCCTAAGAATATGTCAACCAAAATCGCATCGTAGTATTTGGATTTTTTTTTTTAATGATAAAATTTCATGAAATTTGTCAAATTATAAATTTATTAGAAGTTAATACAATTACATAAAATAAAATAATACGGAATAATTCATAAGATAAATCTAAAATTTTAATTTAAGTTATTTCTAAGTTATAAATTTGTGAATTTCTGTCATAATTTCATTAAATTCAACTAGTGTTGCCATGTATTTGAAATTGCCTCGATCGATCTGCTCGTCTTGTTCTACGAAGAACAAGAATTGCAATAAAAATCAAAGAAACCAACGCCACTATACCTAATCCTGTCCCAAGTCCAATGATCAAAGATTTTGATGACTTTTCTGTAGGTGAAGAAGTTGTAGTACGACTAAAGGTAGCAATAATTGTACCAGTAGTACTTGTACCAGAAGGAGTTGAAGATTTAGAAGAAGGAGTAGGAGTAAAAGTTGTAACCCACTTATTACTTTTTATATTATAAAGATATACTTGAGAATTATACAATGCAGTATTTATATTAAATCCTAAAAAAATATGAACCGTCATTAAATATAATAGAAAAATGTACTAAAAGTATTAAAATATACTTACCAAATGTAGTTATCATATAATCATTGTATAAATTTGCAGTATGTCCCCAAATAGGTGGCGGGGAATTCGCTTCGGAATTAGGCGGAATGAACCATTCGAAAGGATTTTTATTTGTATCTAACACAGCAAGGTTTGGGCTGACAATAGTATAATTACGTGTACGACCTCCAAATACAATGATATATCCATCCGGTGCTATATAAAAGTATTCATTTTAATATTAATTTTATTTAATTATTTAAGATAATAAATAATTAAAATAATTTAGATACTTAATACAGAAGTATGATGATTTCGTGAACCAACATCACCAGTGGTTATCTTAAGATAAAAGAATTTAAGTTAAATTTTATTACAATATGTTATAAATTAACATCAAAAATGCATACCATTTGTGACCATTCATATGTATTTGTATCAAAGAGTTTAATCTAATCAAGAATAATATTTTATACATTAATATTTATGAAAATAATTTAAAATAATTTGTTAATTTATAATCAAATTGCTTACTTGGTTAATGTTTACAAGCACATCGTTAGAACTAACATTTTCTGATCCTCCAATATAAACAATAATTCCACTTGGCAAAATATTAGCGGTATATGTATTACATGGGTTAGGAAGATTCGCAGTTATGCTTAAAGTTGACCAAGTATTTGAAACAGTATTTAATATATTCATATCGTTGTAAAGTACTCCTGTATTGTTTATTAAATCAGTGGTATTATATCCACCAAATATATATATTATTCCCGAATTATCAATTACTCCTTTTATACTCTGTCTAGGATGAACTATATCACCACCAGGTTCTGGTGCAGACCACGTAGAAGTAGAATAATCATATTTATAGATAAGTTTTGAGTAATCATAATCAGATGTAATTTTATTTTTCATGTATCCTCCAATTAGATAAATTGTAGAATTATCCAAACTTAAAACAGCAGTTGACCGATATGTATATACTGGAAGATTTCCTTCTGGAAGTAAAGCCCATGTTAAGTTGTTATTATCAAATGACTTTGACAAATCCAAATAGAACAATTCAAATGAATAATCGGTTGTATTTGTTTCTCCGCTAAATACCAAGAGTCTATCGTTGATTATTACACTATTATGGTATCTTCTTTTAGCTGGATCATAACATAAAACTAAATTAATTAATAATAAAGTACTAAAAATAAACTTAAATAATTTAAATGGGAGATACATATTTAACAAATTATATAAATATTAGATATTTTTTTTTTTAAAAAAAACCGTTTTAAAAGAAATTAAAAAAAAATTTCTACTTTTACTAGAATATTATCTTGCATGCATAATGAACGGAGTTTTCTGACCTTCTGTTCCGAATAAAATGATCGATAATAAAGTGTGAAGAAATTTCTCATAAACCTAATTTTTTATTTTCAAGGTATTTTTACTCTTTTGATATGAAATTCTCAGAAAGATTTCACATTCTTGAGCAAATCACTTGCAAGAATTCAGTTAAAACAATATTCATTCAAATTTTATTAATATAAAATGATTTTAGAGACTTTAAATCTTTATACATCTATGCTGGTAATCATTCCTATAAAAGTATTCTTAAAATAATTTCGCATGCATCAAATATTTTTTTTAAAAAAAAATTTGCATAAAAATATTCCCAAACTCACATCCGGAAATTTTTTAGGCCGCGATATTACAGTATTTATACTGGCTGTTTTGAATTTAAATATCAGTGCAACTGGCATAAAATATATATTATCTTGTAGCTCAGAATCAGGACATTTCATCGTTCATAAGAATACCTTAATAAATCGCGATCAAAGTCAAGAAAAGGAAATTTTTTTAGCGTAAAAATTCCGGTGAAATTACGATTTTACTCCCCAAAAAATTCCGTTTTTTTGACTTCGATCGCGATTTGTGTGATATGGTGCGATTTTCTATTAATATGTTCTTATGATCGATCGAAAGCCCTGGTTTTGGGCTACAATATAATATGTGATTCGTCGCTATAGCACCGAAATATATCGAAATATTCTCGTTTAAATTTAAAACGGCCTGTATAAATACCGTAAAATATACGTAGGTGTCATACTATGACGGTTAACGGATTAAAACTTTTATCTTAAAAAAATTGAATAAATATGCAGGGTTAAGAATAATTCATCTGATGCTATAGAAAATATTTATTTTAATATGAATATTTCAATTATTTAAAATTTTAAAATAAATAAGTTATTATATTACTTATTTATTATATAAATTTTTATCAGAAATATCAGAATACATACCATTCGCATTTTGAAAATATGAAAAATAATTTCTAAATTATTTAAATCGCCCGCTTCATTTTGAATTAGATTTGTATCTTTTAACAAATTTTTTTTCCCCCAATATACATAATAAATCCATTTGTTAAAATATTATAACCCGAATAGAATAATAAATTTATCCAAATTAAATTCTCCGCAATCTATTTTGGAACATATTGCAAATTTATATTATGATGATAACTACATTTGATAAGTAATGGATTTGGTTTCTGTATCTGCAATTTATATTTCAATTAATTAATCTTCATGTATACGGAATATACAACTTCATTTTTAATGAATCAAATCAACTGATGGATAATTATTGATAAAAGAAATATTGAAGAGCTAAATATAAAAGTTAGCAATATTATTGATCCGAAAAGAAGAAATGAACTAATAAGAAGAAAATTAGAGATGAATATTATAATATTCTGTAATGTATTATTTTGATTTATAGAAAATTATATATATATATATTATATAATGAAATATGTTTCTATTACCGGAATATTGTTCTACAGAAAGTGCTCAATTTATAATAACCGATATCAATGAGTCATGGGAAATTATTGATTCAATTTCTACATCCGCCTATAAAATTGATTATAATGTCATTTTTGTTTATTTAATGTATTTCTATCTTTTATTTTAATTTACAATATCAACAAAATATGTATATACAATTCATGTTTAAAAATGAAAATAATATATGTCTTCATAAAATGTATCCATAGCTAATTCGACTAATTCATTTATATAAAATTAACTTTAATGTTGGTGATGTTGATGATATAAAATAGTGTTGTTATTTTTCAGAATTTATATCTCTTATTCTTATCGGCAATTAAAAAAAAAAAAAGTTATTTTTAAAAAATTCTACATAGCAGACAATAAAATATGCATCAACAACACATTATCAATGTTAGAACTTGAGGTTTCGTTATTTTCAGAAGGCTGATAAACAATGTCCATATTTTATTATATAATTCATTATTTTCGGAAAAAAATTATTCGATAATTTGATACGCGGATACATTATTACCAGATTCAAGGTCATTATTTTTATATTGATAAATATCTGTAATCAAAGATTCATCTGAAACGAATAATGAACTGGAATCAAAGTGAGAATTTGAACTTAAACAAAATTTCGATGTCTTATTCTTGTAAACTTGAAACAAGAATTCCAATCCTTTTTTTTTTTTATCTCTCTTGTTGCCATTTTAAATAAGTACAGTACGTAAAAGTTTTTTGGTTGGTTTCATGGTAATTTCAAATGGTTTTTTTTTTAATTAAAAAATTTTTTTCATAAAGGAATATCTAGATATAATCAATAATTAAATATTGTAATAACTATACAGGCAGAGTTATTAAAGTATATTAGTTGTAATTAAATAGGATTGACGATAAAGTAGTTAGTTAAAATAGACTATATTATAATTCCCTTCTTCCTTCTTTTTTTTTTCTGTCCTTGTTGAGATTTTAACTTTTACAAACGATGACATACCATTCAGGAAATTTTAGCCAGTCTTCCCTCCTTTATCAAAGAACTAAAAAAATAAGTCTAAACAAGAGAACTCGGAAGAAGTATATATTAAAGACATTTTATTTTTTTAAAAAAAATAAATAAGGTTTAATATTTATTACTTTGTATTCTAAAGGATAATACCTAAAATATCCAACAGAAATATTCTATCTCTAAGCCAGGGCTTGGGAAAAGGTCTATTCTCAAACTATAAATATATAGCACATTAAATTTAGAAAATAAAATTTATAACTCGTTTCGAAAAGCATTTTATGATATTGTTGATAGGTATACACCCAATAATATTAAATATAAAAATATAGATATAAATGTTACGGTCTGAATTTACAGTATGTTCGAATTTTTTTTTTTTTCATTTTTATTATTTATTAAAGAATTAGTAAATTTTTGTAAGAAAATTATTTCTGAAATATTAAAAAAGATTTCAGAACATCACGTATACAAATTTTGGAAGATCCGAAATTTTAAAATCAAGACCATAATTTCTTTTCTTTTTGATTGACTTAAGATTTTTTTTACCTTAAATACTTAGAAAATGGTTCCGAACATTAGATTATATCAGAATAATCAATAGAATGGAGGATGGATTGAATTCAATTAATTTATTTAATGATTTATATACTGTATTTACTTTATTAAATTGGTCCAATTTATTTATTTATTTAATACAATAACAATGACCAATTTTATATTTTTTTAACTTGAAATGATGATGAACTGGACTGGTACAATCTAATGCATCTAATACACTTGTATGTCATATTTTATTCTTTTAATTATATACATATATATATACTTATTTACAAATTTTTACATTGTTTACTTAATTTCTTTTACTCTAGGTTATATAAGACCAAAAGGAGCAAATTAGCTGATTTAACTAATACAAAAATCTCCGGACATAAACAATATCCAACCAAGATATCGTCATATTTTAGCTGGAAAGGGTAAGTAAAAAATATGTTAAAAAATTAAAAAATAAGGTTTAGATTTTGTAATATTCATTTTAATCAAAACTTCTTTAATTAAGAGGAAAAAATTGTACGAAAAAATAAAAGCAGATTTTATAAGAAATATTTTGCGCATAAATAAATAATTTTTCTGCCATAATAAATTATTAAAATATTTCATGGTATAAACTTTCAAAAAAATTTTTATAATTTACAAAATTTATGACTAATAAATTTCACGGGATATATTTTTTGAAAAATTTCCCTTGGGAATCAAAGTCCCAAATAATTTTGACAAATTTATTCAATTTAATTTTTAATTAATTCAAAAGGCAATAATTATTTTATTATGATATGATTATGGTAAGCTTACTAACTATTTCTTGCGAAATTAAAAAATGATAAATGATCCTTAGTTGAATATTTCTAAGAAAAATCTCAACCAACACGTATCGCATCGTAGTATTTGGATTTTTCTTTAATGATAAGATTTCATGAAATATGTCAAATTATAAATTTATTAGAAGTCAATAAAATTACAAAAAATAAAATAATATGGAAAAGATAAACCTAAAATGTTAAGTTTTTTATAATTTAAATTCGTGAATTTCTGTCTTGATGGCTGCCAGGTATTTGAAGTTTCTTCGATTGATCTGCTCGTCTTTTTCTATAAAAAATAAAAATTACAATAAAAATAATAGAAACCAAAACCGCTACACCTATTCCTGTACCAAGCCAAATAGCTGGAGCTGGAGAATTTGACGACTTTTCAGGATAAGTCATAATAGGAGCAGTTGGAGGAGGATTGAAAGTTGTAACCCACTTGTTACTTTTTATATTATAAAGATACACTTGAGATGTAAACAATTGGGTATTTATGTTAAATCCTAAAAAAAAAAAATATAAAACGTCATTAATATAATAGAAAATTTTAATAAAAATATTAAAATTTGCTTACCAAATGTAGTTATCATATGATCATAATATAAGTTTGCAGTATGTCCCCAAATAGGTGGTGGAGAATTTACTTCGGAATTAGTTGGAATGAACCATTCGAAAGGACTTTTATTTATGTTTAGCACAACAAGGTTTGGGTTAACAACAGTATAATTAAATGTACGACCTCCAAATACAATGATATACCCATCTGGTGCTATAAAAAGTATTCATTTCAATATAAATTTTTATTTGATTATTTAAAATAATAAATAATTAAAATAACAGATACTTAATACAGAAGTATGATGAACTCGTGAATCAATATCACCAGTGATTATCTTAAGATAAAATAAATATAAGTTAAATTTTGTCACATTATTTTATAAAATAAAATCAAATATATATACCATCTGTGACCATTCATGTTTATTTGTATCAAAGAGTTTAATTCTATTTGAGAATAATAAGGAATTCCATATTAATATTTATGAAAATAATTTAAAAAATAAATTGTTAATTTATTTATGTTCAAATTGCTTACTTTGTTCATGTTTACAAGAGTAAATTCCACATTAGAACTAACTTGCTCTGATCCGCCAATATAAACAATAATTCCAGTTGGCAAAATATTAGCTGTATATTGAGAACATACAATAGGAAGATTTACAGTTATGTTTAAAGTTGTCCAAGTATTTGAAACAGTCCTTAATATATTCATATCATTGAAAAGAACTCCTTCATAGGTTGTTAAATTAGTGGTATTATATCCACCAAATATATATATTATTCCCGAATTATCAATTACTCCATTTATATTCTGTCTAGGAGAAACTGCATCACCAAGTTCTGGTGCAGACCATGTAGAAGTAGAATAATTATATGTATAGACGAGATTTGAGAAATCATATTCCTGTGTAATTTTATTCCTCATATATCCTCCAAATAGATAAATTGTAGAATTATCCAAACTTAAAACAGCAGTTGACCGATATGTATATACAGGAAGCTTTCCTTCAGAAATTAACGTCCATGTTAAGTTGTTATTATCAAACGACTTTGACAAATCTAAATAGAATAATTCAAATGTATAATCGGTTATATTTGTTTCTCCATTAAATATTAAGAGTTTCTCTTCGATTATTACACTATTATGGTATCTTCTTTTAGGTGGGTCATAGCATAAAATTGAATTAATAAATGATAAAGTGCAAAAAATAAACTTAAATAATTTAAATTGGAGATACATATTTAATAAAATTATATTAATATTAGGATGGATATCACTTTTTTTTAAATAAAAAAAATTCGACTATTTTGAATGCATAATGAGCGGAGTTTTTTGACCTTCTGTCCGATCGAAAAATGGTGTGTAACAAACATCAAAACATTCAAGGTATATTTTTGCTCTTTTGATATGAATTTCACCGAAAGTCTTCACATTCTTGAGCAAATCACTTGTAAGGAAGGATTCAGTTAAAACATTATTCGTTAGTGAATATGAAATGAATCTGTGCCGATAATCATTTCTATAAACGAATTAAAATTACATTAAAAAAATATTTTATGCGAATTTCTAATTTCAGAATCGATAGCATTATATCCAAGCTCAATTGCTAAAGCCTGAATTTGTGATAATGGGTTAAAGTATATTACTTTTTTTTATTTTTTTTTACTAGAAAATATTCATTTGATAGTTTAATATAAAATATTTCAATTATTTAAAATTTTTAAAATTAAATATAAGTTATTATTATATTGTTTATTTTATTTTATAAAATTTTTATCAGAAATACCATTCGTATTTTTTAAAGTGAAGTAGACGATTAAATATAAATTTACAAATTAAGTAAGATATGAAAACTGCGAACTCTTTAAATTAAAAAAAAAAGAATTTTCGTAATCTATTTGCAAATTTATATGATGAATGATAATTACATTTTGGTAAATAGTCTTAGTAATTATATTAATGTCATTTCATATTTTTTTTTATGATCTGTTACGGATACTCAATTATATTTTCTCTAGCTTTACATATGGGCTTAGGACAGGATTAGGATTAGGTAGCGGTTTTGGTTTCTTGTATCTGTAATTTAGATTTCAATAATATTTTTCGAAGACGAACAAGTCAATAGATACAACCTTCAGTTATTCGGGGCATACCTGGCTGGTAAAAATCAACAATTAAATTATAGATAAATAATTGTCTTTTTAAATTAATTAGTAGAGCTCATGGATCATTTATAATAAACGAATCATGGATGTAATTCTAAATCACCCCATCAAAATTGGTTATTCGTAGACTGAAAATATTATTTTTGTTTATTTAATGTACTTTAAAGAATTGGGATCAGAGCGAGAACTCGAACCTAAACAATTTTTCGATGTAGACTTGGAAACAAGGGGTTTATCTCTCTTTGCTACATTTTAAACAAGCGCATAACCAATTTCTTGGTTGGTTTCGTGGCATTTTAAATGGTTATTTTTTTAAAAAAATATTATCCCTTAAACTGTCTTGTAGGCAAATTTGCCCGCAATTTATAAAAATTAATGTAAATCTTTTAATAACTTTTTTTTAATTTCGGCCAATCATTTTGCCACTTTGCATAGATAATGATTAACACCTGATTTCAATATTTAACCAATAATTTTGCTGGAACTAAACTAAAATAAATTTGAAATAAATTTTTAAAGTATTTTTTTATTTTTTCGCGTGTAAGACATTTTTTTGATAATTTATTAATAATTTTATGGAAACTTGAACCTTAAATGAACAAGATAATGATATTTTGTATATTGCAAGAATTAGTAAATTTTAATAGGCGAAAACCTCAGGAGGATTTTCATTGCTGGCTAAAGCCTTCGGAGGATTTTTTACATTTTTCAAATTTGCTCGCGATTTACAAAGCATAGAGTGATTTTCTACTAAGATATTTCTAAGATAGAAAGAAAGCCCTTATTCTCGGCTACAAAATGATATGTGTTTAATTCAGATGGCATCTATATTTGCGGAGAAATTCTAGTTTAAAGAAAAACGTCCGTGAAAAAAATTGTGCAAAAAATTTTTTGGCACGGACGTTTATCTTTAAACTAGAATAACTCCGCGAATATCGATGCTATCTGGATAAAACACATATCATTTTGTAGCCAAGAACAGGGCCTTTCTTTCTATCTTAGAAAATAATAGTAAAAAAATCATCTATAGTTCACAAATAGCAAGCGAATTCGAAAAAACGTAGAAAAAATCTTGAGATTTCCACTCTTTTTTCACGTTTTACGACTTTCCTCACGATTTGCGAAGCATAGAGCGATTTTCTACTAAGGTGTTTCTAAGATACAAAGAAATATCTTGTTTTTGGCTTCAAAATTATATAAATTTCATCCAGATAGAATCGATATTTGCGGAGATATTCTAGTTTAAAGTAAAACGTCTATAAAAAAATCAAGCAGAAAATTTTTTTACACGATTTTTTCAAGGAAGCTTTTTATTAAATTAGAATAATTTCGTGAATATCGATACTATCTTGATGAAACTTATATCTTTTAAACTGTTTTGCAGACAAATTTGTCCACAATTTATAAAAACTAACTAGTGAGTTTATTTTCTCTTTCTCTTTATTTTTAGTTTTTGTTTTCTTAACTGACTCATTATCTGATATAAACA
>CAJVPK010000125.1:0-60907 GCA_910592015.1 Diversispora eburnea | reverse complement strand
TGAAAACTTTCCTTTCCCCTTTTTCTCCAACCATGACCCAACCACATCCCATGATTTTAATTATGTATGGTATATTTTCTATTTGCTGTAATTCTGATGTCATCGAGCCATCGGTATATACTATAATGTTTTTATAGTTTGCATAGTCCGCTCGAATTTCATCAAGTTTCTCTTGAATTTCACAATTATTCCAGAAGTTAGCATATTAGTATGATTTTTATAGTCACATCTTGTCTAAATATTTGAAACAAAAGGTCACCATTCTTCATAAAATTCATATATTGGAATCTCAAATAGTTGACCAACATTAAAGCCAAATTGTAAATAAATATAAACAATTTGATATAACTATTAACTAAAGGCTTTAGATATAACCAACAGATTTTTTTTGTTTGCTTCTAATGTTTTATTCAAATTTTCTATTATTTTAAATAGATTGATTATGAAAAAAAGTCTTGTTTCTCATTACTAAAAGAACAAAAAAAACAAACTGATTCTCTTGATTTTCTGTTTAATAAAAAAGAATATATTCTGTAATTATATGATTATTGATGATTACCTAAAATCACAAGATATACTTGGCTTTAGATGACTTCTAAATTGGTCAGTAAATTGATCAGTAACTGGGCTACTATGATCTACATTATTGATTTACATAATTTGTATTATGCTAATAAATGAATACTAATTATAACTAACAAATAAAATATACTAAATAATTATACTAACAAAATAAATAACAAATAAGAAATAAAATTATAAATAAAAATTATTAAAATGAAAGAAACTTATGGTAACAGTGTCATCCGCAATAACTAGTTATACCCACTCATCTTTGATGTAACAAAACTGAATTATGTATCATCTACAATAACTAGTTATCAGGCTATGCCTACTTATCTTTGATACAGCAAATGCAATTTGAGCATCATATAAAAGGACCACACCTAAATTTGCAGGATATGACCACTCAACTTTGACACAGCAAAACTGAACCACGTTTCACTCATTTGATACAACAAAACTGAATCACATGTTACTTATCTGACACAGCAAATGTAATTTGAGCATTATAACCTATGCCATAGCATAATTATATTATAGCATCTCAGGATTTCCACTCAACTTTATCTTAAAAATATTGAAGTTAATAATATTTTGTAAAATTTTAATTCAGAAGCTGGACCATCAAATTCAGGTTCACAATATAAAGACTATCATTTTTATCTTTGTTTCTGATTTCTTTATCAGAATTTTATATTTTATTATTTTATTTATTATTATTTTTATTAAAAAGACAAAATCTTTTGATTTTTATTCTTTATCTTTATTATTTAAATAATTTATATATTTTTTGATAGTTTAAAATTGAACTATATTCTTTAGTTTACTTTATGATTTAACTAATTAATAAAGATTGTTCATTATGGAAAATTATTAATGAAAGAACTAATGATGTGATGAAAACCGATATCATCACATCATTATTGCTGATTTATCCCAATATTTACTATAAATAAGGATATTGCAGCATAAACTCCGAAATTTACATTATAAGTCTGTTTTTTGTCTTTTCCTATCGTCATCATCATCCTTTTTCTTATTCATTCCCGTTTCTTCAAAATACAATATATATAATATATATAATATAATAATAATAATACTGTAATAATGGCAAATAAAGAACTTTATGATGATGAACTAAATATATCAAATGTTAAATTAAACGATAATTCTAATGATGAAAAATCAATTTCGTTAATTTCACTGACGCCAGAACTATTAGCTGAAATATGTGAAAATTTATCACCCGAAGATTTATATATTCTTTCTACCGTTTGTAAAAAATTTCGTGAATTCCTTTGGTCAACTTCTAGATATACTCAACAAATATGGCGTAATAGTCGATTGAAATTTTTATGTCAACTACGAAATCCATTTGATAAAGAAATTATGAGTGAACAACAATATATTTGGTTGAATTTTTTAGGTAATTCATGTCAGTTCTGTGGAATTGAAATTAAAGAACGTATCGAGCATGTGATTTGGGAATTTAAAGTATTGAGTTGTCAAGATTGTTTGGAAAATAAAACCTCTTGGTATGATAATTTTTTTAATTTTAATTTTATTTATTTTATGTCTATTTTATCGAGTGTGCGAGGATACTTTTCGTTTATTTGCTTCTTTTCAATTTTATATATAATTTTGTTCTAATAATAATAATAATAATAATAATAATAATCTATTTAAATAATTATAATAAATGTATAGTAAAAAAGATCTTTTATTAAAACAATATCCGAAGGAATTACTTTCATGTCTTCCTAGTACTGACAATATAACTAAATCTAAACTTCCTTTTATATTTGAGGCTGAAGAAAATTATTATTTAACAGATGAAGTAAATGCAAAATTAGCAGAATATACCGCATTAAAAGGGATTGAGAAAAACTCATGGTTAAAGAATAAAAAAAATGAAACAAATAAATTTAAACAATGTATTGATGAAATGGTTAAAGGAAAAAATAATGAATTTTTTTTTGATCTTATTTCAAAAAATTTTTAATTATCTTTTCTAACACACTTAATCATGTTTAATCAGGTGATTATGGCTTAAAAATAATTTTTCTTTTTGTTTTTATTTCTTTTTTTTTATTGTTTTTGTGAACGATCGATCTTATAAACATTTATTTATATACATAAAATATATTAATCGCGAAATAAGAATCACTTTTAATTTAATTTTCAAAGAAGAGTAACTGAAAAGTATTTACCATTACAAGTATATCTAATTTTTTTTATTTTATTTTTAAATATATGGCTCTGCTCTTTTTTTTTGCAATTTTTGCCATAAGTTTTTTTAACAATGATAAAATTTTATAAAGAATGGTTGTTTCGCTCTCATCATTTTCATGAGGCTTATTATGAGGCGTGGTGGATTATGACAATGATTATCGATTAAAATATCTTCGGTAGTTGAAAATTAATTATATTAATTGATGTATTGTATGTAAGGAACTTTTAATACTACTCTAATTGGTATAATAAAATGAATTTTTGATATTTTTTTTTTTCGTCAAACATTTTTTTTCCCATCCTGTTTTATTAATTTCGTTTGAATTATTTAATTTATATAATTTATTCTTAAAAAATAATTGCGTCGTTTTGCCGCCTCTAAAATGAGGAATCGGTATAAATTGTTGTGTTATTTTACATTTATTTGGATTTATCTTTTAGTTTATGTAACTGGTTATACTCCTTTTGCGCGTCTTGCCCATACTTCAGCTATAATTAGTGAAAAATTATATATATGTGGAGGAGATATTGAAGGATATTCTGTGTCTAAAATTTCAGATTTCTTTTATCTTGACGTGTCACTTAACAAGATCATTAATTATATATTTAATAATGATACTTTATCTTGGAATGAACTTTCTAATCTTAATATTATTTATACTAGTTGGGGTACAGCAGTTGCGGGTGGAATAAATAATACTGCGTTTATTTTATTTGGTGGTCACATGTCACCAGATAATAATAGTTTGGTTTTATCATTTGATACTATAAAAAATACTTGGTCACGTCCAAATATTACAGGAAATCAACCTATAAGAAGAAGAAATACTCAAGCTGTTATTAATAATTCTAATGGAGCGATGTATATATTTGGTGGTTCAGCTGATCCATTTACAGATTATCCCAGTTTAAAATTTTTTAATGATATGATAATTTTGGATACTATTCTTTGGACTTGGAAATTTGGATCAATTTTCAATGCACCTTCACCTCGACAAGGTTTTAGTGCTACGATGTTGCCAGGAGGTATCATTGCATACATCGGAGGAACTATTGAAAATTTAACAATGGTTTCAATGTCTGAGGTTAGAATTACTTAAAAAAGAAAAGACCCATTTAAATAATATAATTAAAAAATTTGTAAATTGGTAGATAAATCTTTATAATACTTTATCCGATGTTTGGACAGTAATGGTATATATATATTTATGTTTTTATATATATGTATATTTATTATTTTTGCACAATCATTATTAACTTTATTTTATAGAATTCAACGGGAAATATTCCGGATCCAAGAACTGGCCATACTGCACTTCTTAGTAAGAATCAAATCTTTTAATTTTCAATTTCACGTCGTAATATTATTAATTCTCAATTTCACGTCCACGTAGGCTCTGATCAACAACTAATTATAGTCTATGGCGGAATAATGACCAATAGTTCAAATGGTGGCATTATTTCAGCTGAACCACAATTAACAGTTTTAAGTATTACGAATTTTACTTGGATTGACCAGGTAGTTCTTGGTGTTGACTATATACCGGTGGGAGGTCTCGCATATCATACTGCTAATATGGTAGAAAATTACATGTTCGTGGCATTTGGTATGAATTCTCAGTTTTTATTTTTAAATTTTTTTTTTTTTTTGTATAATAAAAAAATTACTTAAATGATTAAATAAATAGGAAACATAACCAATCAAGGTGCATCGGATGGAATATATATATTAGATACATCTAATTATACCTGGATAAACTCACTAAATTATTTACCATCTACCACCACAAGTTTACCCACTGCTACTTCCTCATCTTCCAAATCCAGACACAAATCAACTTCTTCTTCTTATCATTCACCTTCTCCCCCACCTTCACAGAATTTACCGAATAATATAATAGTTGCCAGTGTAGTAGGTGGATTAGCATTATTAGGAATAATTGCAGCTATTTCTGGAATCTTATTTAATCGAAAAAAAAGGAAAGTCGGTGTGACAAAAGGAGGTTTTTATGACAATAATAATAATAATAATAATGGAGTTAGAGTTGAACCTAGAAAATTTTCAACTTCTGAAACACTGCAAGAAAATATTGGTAATCTTTTTTTTTTTTTTTCTTTGAAATTTTATAAATAATACTTAAAAACTAGAATTTATATATTATATATTTTTTTATATCAAGAATCCCGTGAAATTAGTTTTAAAATTCCTTTTCCAATTATACATCAACCTTTCGAAGAACATCATCTCACAAGACAATCCGGTGAAAATCAAGAAATTATAATAGAACGTGAATCTGTAGAACATCATTTTGTTATAGGAGAATCAGGAGAACATAAATTTCATACTGGAGAATCTGGATTTACGGATAAATCTGGAAACGAAGTACATGTTCAATCTACAGAAGAATCTACAAATAATCCCCCTTCTCAAAGTTCTTAAAGAGAGTGAATCTATTAATAGTAATAATAACTTTATTAAAATGCATTGCATCTTCACAATAAAATGTGACGTTTTTCAGAATTTTTAATACAATTTCTATTTTAATTTTGATTTTTTTTTTGTTATTAAGTTAAACACAAATTACACTAAAATTTGTTATTTCACCTGGACCAAACAAACTTTAGCAAAGTTTTATATAATATTATTTTGTAAATTGTATTTAATCAAAAGAAAATTATCTATTTTAATATTTATATAATATTTTAATTACAAAAAAAAAAAAAGTATATACATTGATAAATAAACTATGCATTTACAAAGATCCACACACATATATACAATGTGATTTAAATGGTTTAACAATAATAATGTCAAAAACATTTAAAGAAAAAGTTTAAGGTGGATGAGATTGAGATGAATTTTGTTTTGAAGGTACTTCAAACGTTGGCATAATTGGTACTGAACATGATGGATAAGAAGAAAAAAGTTGAGGTGAAGATGAATGAGATGGAATATCTGGAATAGAAGAAGAAGAAGAAATAGTTGATTGAATTTGTGCTGAGGGTGGTGGTTCAGGAGAATTTTGTCTTGAAGGTACTTCAAATGTTGGCATAATTGGTATTGAATGTGACGGATAAGGAGGTTGAGATAAATAATTTTTGGATGAAGAAGATTGTTGCGGTACTTCAAATGTTGGCGTAATTGAAGAAGAATGTAATTTTGGTATTGGTGCAGAATTTTGAGATAAATTTGAAGAATTAGATGAAAATGGGGGAATATTATTATGCCTTATATCATCTATATATGATGAATATGATGGATATGATGGAGAAGTTGAAGGATTTGTGGAAGAAGTTGGAGGAGGAATATTTGGTATGAATTGATATTGAATTATATGTTTTTGAGGTGGATATTTTAAAGGTGGTAATTGTTGTAAAGGTGGTAATTCTGGTGATGGAAAATCAGAGGAAATTAATGGTGCAGTAGAAGAAGTTGATGATGATATTTGTGGTGATTGTGCTAATGGTCCTTGGCTGATTTCAATATTCCGTTGTAAATTATCATTATTATCATTGTTTTTATGTTTGTTATTCTGTACTTTACGTTTTCGATAGAGGCATATGATAAATATAATAGAAATTAATACAAATATTGATGCCAAAATTGTTGTTATTATTATTATTATTACTGATTTACTGGAGGATTTGGATGAATCCATTGTTGTGGGCGTGGCTAATGTAGTAATATTTGGTGAAGTAATATTTGTTGGAATTGGTGTTGGTGAAGTGCCATTTGCTGGGATTGGTAAAGCATTGTTATCTCTCTTTCCCACTATCTCAATTCTTTCTTTTATCTTATCTCTCTTACTTCTCTCATTTCTTTTTTTGCTCTCCTTTGTATTTATCCATTCATAATTTTTTGTATCAAACATGTATATTTTGTTACTTGATCCAGCATTAATAATATTTCCTTAATTAAATAATTAAATGATTTAATTTATGTTAAATTTATAAAAAAAGAAATTAATTTACAATGTAAAAAAAAAATAAAAATAAAAATATATACCAAATGCAATAACCATTATATTCTTAACCAATATAGCACTGTGATAAATAAGTGGTGGTAGTGATGGTTCAGAATTTCTTACTTTAGGAATTGACCATTCATACGGATTTTTTGTGGTGTCCAAGATTGCCAACATGGAAGAGAAAGGAATATCATAAATTTTGTTATTCCTTGGTTTCTTTGCTCCTCCAAAAACTAAAATTTTACCATCAGAAGCTAAAATAAATTATTAACTAAATTATTATTTGAATTATTATTATTATTAACTTTAATTGTTTATGTGTAGTCTTTTAACTTACTTAAAACAGATGAAGCTCCCTCACGAGAATCAGGAATATCTCCGTTAGCAATCTAATGAAAGAATTTAAATTTATTACTAGAAATTCTTGAAATAAGTAAAGAAATTTTTATATAAGCGAAATAAATAAATAATATCATACCATTGCATTCCATTCATTCGTTTCTGTATTAAATAAATATAACTAAACAAAAATAAATTATCCTTTAATAATAAAATTTTTTTTTTATCAAAGGAAAAGGAAAAAAGAAATTTAAAAACCTGATTCATTCCAACATAACTTCCATTTGATAAACTTCCTCCAATATAAATAATAATTCCTGAAGACAATATTACTGCCGTGAAATCATTTCTTCGTGAAGGTGCATTAATATTTGATCCATAATTCCAAGTCCAATTAATGGTATCCAAAATTATCATATCATTATAAAATGTTGATTTGGGATAATCTGAATTATAATTTGTGAATAACGGATCAGTTGAACCACCAAATATATACATCTTTCCATTAGAATTATTAATAACAGCTTGAGTATTTCTTCTTCTTATAGGAGGAATTCCTGTAATATTTGGACGTGACCAAGTATTTGTTATTGTATTAAATGATAAAACCGAATTATTATCATCTTTACTATTATCTTTATTATTGTCCAGTGACATTTGACTACTAAATAAAATAAATGAAGTATTATTTACGCCACCAGCTACTGCCGTTGTACCCAAACATGTAATAATATTATTATTTATATTAGGCGAAGTAAGATCAAACCAGGGATACCCAGCATCATTAAATTTATCAAGAAAAGGAATATTTGACAAATCGATAAAGAAAAAATTTGAAGGTAAATTATTTAGATCGCCGGCGATGTTTGCACCTCCAAATATATATAATTTATTATTTATCAAAGCAGAAGCATGCGACTTTGGAAGGTTACATGAAATGTGATCACACAGGAAAATTAAAAAAATTAATAAGATAATATACGATTTTTTATATTTCATTTTTTTTTTTTATAATTATTATTTTTTCTTTCGAATTTTTAATTCAATTTTAATTATTGAGGAGGAAAAAAAAAAAAAGATCTGAATTTATATATATTTTTCCGTTGTGAATAAAAATCATGTTCATTTAATTGCTTATGCAGTGAAACCTTAAATAGTTTGAATCCACAAACAAGAAAAATATTAATTTTTATTTATTATCAATTTACCAATTATCAGATTTATAATTAGAAATCAAGGTTCGGCATGGAACGCTCGGCAAAAACTTGAATAGTAATTAAATTTTTATAAAAGTTGATCCATTGAACAAATAATTTCATTCAAGATTTTTTTTGTAAAATATCTATTTCACGATCATAATCTTTTATGGAATGTTGTTCATTTTACGCAAAAAAAAAATATTGTGATGCGACGATCAAAAATTCCATTTATAGTTCTTTTATAGGGCTTATAAGATTTACACATATATCCATAAGCCAGATATGATATTAAAGTGAATTTATTCATTGATTGCAAAAAATTGTTATTTTAAAATTTTGAAACTATTGGAAAACAAGTCGTTTCAAAAATGCAGTTAAATTGTTTCAGTACAGTTATTAAAGGTCTTTGTCTAACTAAATTTACTTTAATTTCAAACGATAACGTTATAAATTTCCATTTTTAAATTTCACCAGTTAGGTTTTTTTATTTTATTTGAATTTTTTCCATTCTTGGTTGGAATGTTATATAATGTTATATCTCATTGATTAAGTTAAACAAAACTTTTTTTCACTAATAACAATAAAAGTTAGATAAATCTTGAAAAAGAAAAAAAAAAATTATAAATTTTTCCCTTTCAATAATAAAACGGAGTTTAACAATAAGACAATAAGGCAATAAGGCTAAAGGCTAACTGGAATAGCATTTGTTATTCTTGGTTTCCTTGGCGTGTTCAAAAAATTCTCAGTTGATTAGAAATCTTTTTATATGGTCCATATAAATGAAGTAAACACTCACTCGTAATTGTAATTCTTTGTTAAAATAAATAAATAAATAAATAATAATTTTACTCAATTTATAAACTTTACCAAGCCAAGAAATATTGTAAACAAATATTTACTAAATTAGTCTTATCCATTATAGCTATTTATGTAGGGGGCAGAGTCTATATCCAGGGTATATATTTTATTTTTAAAATTATGCACGTGATTAATTTTAATTAAAATAAAAATATATTTAGTCTTGATCTCTTGTTAAAGAGGGTTACATAATGATTTCTCTATACTATTACAGATGCCACGCCGTCATTTCACCTAACATTTTTAGTTTCTGAGACTTGGACTAACTCATAAGAGACACACCCGTACTGACAAAGAACACTTGCCTTCAACAGCCCTTCCGACGTTATCTAATCGACAGGAAATAAGTTTTATATTAAAAATATATTTCAAATTTATTTGATTTTAATCTTTTCATAAATAACTTTTATATTTAAATCTTATATGCTTGCAACAAGGTGATTATTTTTATTTACGAAAAATGGATTAATGTACATCGAAAAATCTAAGTTTTAATTTTAATAAAGGATACTTCTAATATAGAAATGTAATGCAAATAAAAAATATTGTGTACATTCCTTTAATATTAAAAATGAAAGCGTAAATGTATGTAACGTGTCGTATTAATAAAGGACGTCACTAAAGCCACGATGAAATTTAGCCAATAAAATCGTCAGACTTTAATCTTCACAAAAAAATCACCTTTTGAGCATAACAAAAATGGTTTCTTGCAAACTTTTACGTAAAAATCTTATTTTTAGTCATAACAAAAAATGTTCCTTGTAAAATTTTACATACAAATCTTATTTTTAATTATAACTTTAACCCTAACCCTAACTAATTGTAATAGTGTTTGGCGTTTTTGAAATTTTCTATTAACTTGAATTCCTATCACACCTTCTGGAATACTAGATATCATTTCTATCAGATCATTAATTGAATGGTTCTGACATTATCGCTTTTGCCTTTTTACAGTGTATATGCTTTCCTTGAAAGTAAACCACTTTTGCTTCTAAACAAGAAAGGAAGAACTTGAGTAGTTATTTGGCTTATCATTTTTGTCCCACTTATGGCTTCCAATTCTTGATATGATGAATTTATTCCTTTCTATCCACTTTAATTTTGAGTACGTGACTTGATACTTTTATTGCCTTACTTTGCTTTTTTTGTGGGTTACAGTATATCCTTTACTCCTGGAATAACAAATATTAATGATCTGGTAAAAGAATAAATTAAAAAAGTGAGACTAATTTTTATTGCCATTGTAGTTTTAATATTTGATATTGCAACAGGGCAATTAAGCTTTTTTAAGAAGATGGAGAAAGTTTTACTGACCCCTATTTTAATGAAAAAACAAGTGCAGTGCATATCACTTTTTTGATGCAAAGTAAAAAGAGTTGGAATGCTATACTTCGAAGAAAAACACAAATCCGCAATTACAAATTAGACAATATTTTAGAATTTTTATTATTACTTGAATTCACGAATAAACTTGTCATAAAATTATTGAAGGATACATTCACGCTAAACAACTAAGCAACAAGCATATAGACTTCGGGAAAGTCAAGTAATAAGTTAAACTGACAACATCATTTATTTTAATTTTGCTAATAGCTTGAATATTTACAAGATTTTTACTAAAAAGCCAAGTGAAGAAGAAACAAAAAAAAAAAAAAAGCAAGGAGGGAATAATTGAACTATTGAAAAAAAACATAGCAGAAGAATTAGAAAAAAAGGAAAAGAGAAAAAGATTTTACAGAAAGAATATAACCAAGAATTAACCAAGTTAAAAGACCAATGCGAAAATCCGGAATTTATTGAAATTAAAAGTTAAAGAATTAAGACCTCTTAATAAAGAATTTGCGTTAAAAATATTGAAAAATTGACGACAATCAAACCTTAGAAGGTAATGAATTATTTAATAAAGAAGTAGACTTATCAAAATTTATTTGCTACTTCATCTACTCACAAAACAGAAATATTATCTGATCTCGTTTAGATTGAGTTAATGCAAACCAAAGAAAGTTTTTTCGGATGATTACTATTATGGAAATAGATGATAGTACAAATGCTAAATTTGATCCTTGTAACTATGTGTAACACATGTTCCCTTTGTCTGGTTTTGTTCACATAAACGTATAAAATATTAAAATATCTAAAAAACTTTAAGATTTTTTTTTTAAATTCACTCTTCCTTTTTCGAAAAAATACACCACGATATTCATTACGAAATCATTACGAAAATCATTACGAAAATCACGTCGTTGTTGTATTTTCTTCTTCGTGTCATTATTAAATTCCTTTGCACCTTTTAAAATTACCCAATAGAATTTTTTAACTCAAATTCTTTATAATAATAATAATAATAATAATAATAATAATAGTAGTAGTAAACGAATTTATAAAAATTTTGATTATGTCTTCGTTACTTCTTAGTCATAAAGAGCGGGCCGAAGGGCCGTGGGTTAAATTACAGTCTGACCCGAGTAAATATGAATTATTGTGTTATCAAATATTTTTAATAAAATTTTCGAAAAATTAATGTTACTTTATTTTTTAATTTTTTTTTTTTTTAATGTAAAGATCTTTTTACTGCATTGATGTATGACCTGGGTGTTAGAGGAGCCAAAGCTACAGAAGTATTTGTCCTTGATCAACAAGATAATTTTGATGAATTAGGGTAAATTTTTGATTAAAAATCTTTAATTAGTATAATGATGATTTTCATTAATTGATACAAATTCAAAATAATTGATTCAAATAATTGATTAGGCAAATATTTGGAATAGTTTTTCTTTTCAAAATGATTGGTGATGTATCGGGAGATTTAAGAGGATTAAACAAAGATGTTGAATACGAACCTATCGAGGAATTGCCAAAAAATGTATATTTTGCCAATCAGGTAATAAAGTCTACTATCAATTTTATATTCATAATTTTATATTTGATTTGAATTCCCATTTACGAATTTATCGAAACTTCTTTGTGTAATCATAAAATAATTTCTCAAAGGTAGTTGAGAATGCGTGTGCTACACTAGCAATATTAAACATAGTATTGAATTGCCCTCAATTGGAGATTGGTCAAGAACTTAAAGAGTTTAAAGATTTCACTTGGGAACTTCCACCTGCCGTATGTAATATTATTATTACGGTTTTCATCATTTAAAGAATGAGGGAGGATGAGAGAGGATGAGAAAGAAGGAGAGAGAAAAGAATTTAATAAATTAATAGTTACTAATAAATAATAATAATAATAGATAATAATGATAAAATTATTATTATTTTTAGACAAGGGGGTGCACAATTGCGAATCATCCAACTTTTCGTCAAATTCATAATTCAATGGCAAGGTGTGAAAATAATAACAATATATATATATAATATATATAATATTAAAATTATCAGAACATCCCTAAATATTTTTTCATTAATTGTTTAATTTAGACATCCAGAAGATGCATTAATTGTCGAGGAGCCTGTTCGTAAGAAAAAAAAGTCTGAAATAGTAGAGGAATTATCGAATGAAGTGTATCATTATATTGCATATGTGCCTGTCGATGGACAAGTATGGCAATTAGATGGATTATTTCCTCATCCTGTAAATATAGGTTTGTGATAATAATTTTTTTATATTTTAAAGATTAGATTATTTAATTATTATTTTTTAATTAGTTAATTATTAATTAATTATTGTTAATTAATTAATTAATTAATTAATTAATCCTACCATAAAAAAATTAAAACTTGGATAAAATAATAATAATTATTCGAAATAGGAGGATATGATGATCTTAAACATTGGTATGATTCTGCTCGTGGCATTATTAATGAGCGTATTGAAAGGTAAGCACTATTTCTCGAAGATAACAAATAATAACCATAATAATAACAATAACAATTACAATTATTATTATTATTATTATTATTATTATAGCTTTCAAGCAGAGGGTTTAGAATATGTATTATTGGCTATAACAAAAGATCAACTTGGTATTAATCAAGACAGAATTAACGATTGTTTATACATAAAAAAACTTGTCGAAGAAAGATTGGATGAAATTAATAGATCATGGAGAGAAGCAAACTTTGAAGATGTATGTTGTTAATATGCAATAAATCTATGAATTATTCCTTAAATTCCTTCTTCTTTTCTTTTATTTCTTTAAAGATAAAAAAGTTAGATAGAGAAATAGATGCGTTTATATATATATATACATGTTATACATATTTGCAATTTAAATAGTTAAAATAGTTAAACACAATTTTAAAAATCCCCAAAGGTAGATGTTCCATTTACTGAAGAAGAACAAGCGAAAGTAATAGATCGAGGAAATGCTGGAATGGAATTATTAAATCTATCGTTGTGTCATGATGATATCGAAAAACTTGAACAATTAAGATCTCCAATGATTGGTGAAATTAAAGTTTTACTTGAAGATAATGAAAGAGAAATTAAGTTAAAAGAGGTAAAAATTATTCTTTTCAATTCGTTTCAATATTTAGTTTATTATTCTTTTTCAAACCGTTTCAACCTTTACTTATTTCAATAATTAAAGGTTGAGAAAGAACGCCGGAGCTTCGATTATGGATTTTTCTTTAGAGAATTTATTTCAATTCTTCATGAACGTGGAGAATTACGGGATTTACTTGCATCAGCACCTGAAATGTATGAAGGTGAGGAACGATATTAAAAGATAATTAATTACAATAAAAAAAAAATTTTATCTTTTATAGAAAAAGAAAAAATAAAGGTGGACTACGAATTCGTTTTTTTCGAATTTTGGAAAATCTTTTAACCTAATAAAAAAATTACATTTAAAAACATATATAAAGTAAGTATAAAAAGTTTAAAAAAGAATAGTTTTATGACAATTTCTTGTGACGAATGTTTAAAATCATAATATGTGAAACAATTATGCTGCAATTGTTATATCTAATCCAGGTAAATTATTAAAGTTAATTAGCCTAATAAGGAAACCTGACCTTTAAAAAAAAATGACATAATATCTCACTAAATTCAATTTTGACTACTGTAAATGCTTGTATATGCTATTAGGTGATCAAAGGTTGATCCATATACTTGGTTTCTCTCATTACACGAGAATCTATATCTGATAGGTAGAATTGAGATAAAAGGATCAGCCTCGTCCTTAAAATGTTCTAAATTTCCTAAAATGTCATCCTCTTAAAAAAATGTCTTGTATTGTAATATTGTCAATTGTTGTCAATTGTGATTTGTAATATTGTAATAGTTGTATTGTTTAGATGTTTTTCTATTTTTTGTAACCTTAATCAAGTTGAAAAGACGAAAGAAATTATGATGGTACAATTTATTTTGTTATGATTCAAAAACGGAAAAAAAGTAACACCAATTCATGGCACTTTAAAGAAAGTAGTGTAATTTATGATTGGTCCTGCACGCATATCGGAATCTTCGGAGGATGTAGCCACAACAGTTTTTAATTAAAAAAGCCTCTCACACACGTAAAATTAAAATATAAATAGATCGTCACATTTCTCTTCTTTTACTTTACTGTACTTTCTTCTTTTTTTTTTATTTAATTTTTCGTTTTCTTCGAAAAAATATAAATTCATTTACCTCGCTGGATCGATGGTATTTTACAGATAGATAAAAGTGTAATAGTAGTGAAAAACTGAAACCAAAACAATTAATTATTTCCATTTTTATCGTCATAAATAAATATTTGTTTCTCAAGTTTTTATTTATTTATTATTTGTATTTTTATTTTATTTAAAAATATTTTCTTGGGAATTATGAATTCCACGACAACAACAAATGTTACTAGATCAAAACCAAATATACGATCATATCCATGGTGTCAAAAAAATTTAAATTTACTTAATCCTTTTTCTCGTTATGATTTTTCTATGAGCGATCGTAGTATTAACGATGAATTATTTGTTTTTGGTGGATTGACTCAAGAAAATGCTACTAACGATTTATATTCTATTGATATAAGTAAGTTTTTCTCTCTCCCATGCGCACATACTTTATTCTCTAAAAATTGAAAGATATCTGATAAACAAACATCGAAAAAAAAAAAAAGAATTTGATTATATCGTGTTCGTTAGTTTAATTTTGTTTAGTTCGTTGTGGATTACATAATATAATAAATATATATATATATTTTTCTTTTCTTAAAATTAGCTACGCTCAATGTTAATTTATTGACAGCTTCCGGAGAGATACCTAAAAAATATCGACATACACAATTTATTTACGAAAATAATATTATTGGTGAATAATAATTCATTTCACATTCCATTCTCTCTATTTCTTTTATTTTTATTTATTTTTTATACCATTTTTTAACTTTACGTTCATTCTTTTTAGTTTTTGGTGGCGTATCCGAGAATCCTGAAAATAAATCAGATGGAAACATATATCTTCTTAATACATGTAAAATTTTCAATTTCGTAATTTTTCATTTCTAATTTTCGAAAATCACGTGAGAAATACTTACGATTCATTTTATCTTCGTTGGTTTATAGTTTCGCGAGCTTGGAGTAAATACACTGTAAATGGGAATTCACCTGATAATCTTGTTGGATATGCTTCAACCATTATTGGATCAACAATATATGTATTCGGTGGACAAAATTTGGGAAATTATTTTAATGAGTTGATGTGTCTCAATTTGAAGTCTTTAAAATTAAGAAGAAAAAGGAGTAAATTGAAATTTTCGTTGGGAAGAAGTCGTGGTCAGTTCTTTTTTTTTAAAAAAAATGGACAATTTTATTATAAATTATTATCATCATCATTACTATTATGATAAAATAATAATTTAAATGTATTATTATTTTTTTCGTTTTCAATAGCTAATTCTGTGGTACTGCGTTGGGAGGTTGTTAATTCCGTAAACAAAGGTCCTTCCAGTCGAAGTGGACATAGTGCTTGTGCTTATGATAATAAAATTTATATGTAAGTATTTTTTTTTTTTAATTATTCAAGTAAATATTTGCATAATTAAAATTTTAATTTCAATATTTTTTATTTACGATAAATTAAAAAATTATGATATCTTATTAATCTTAATAATAGCTTTGGTGGAACTGATGGTCGAAAATGTTTTAATGATATTTGGAGTTTTAATGTTGAAACAGGAATTTGGACAGAATTATCTTGTATTGGATATTTTCCTGAACCTCGAGAAAGACATGCTGCAATTTTAGTTGATGATGTTTTATATGTTTTTGGTGGGAAAACTCAAGAAAATGAAGAATTAGGAGATTTAGCTGCTTTTAGAATTGCAAGTATGTGTTCAAAGTTAACAACTTATACATTATTTTTATTTTATTTGTTCAGGTACCTTTTTTTTTACAAATCTTTATAATTTTTTTTTTTAATAGACCAAAGATGGTACAGGTTTCCACAAATGGGTCCATCACCTAGTCCTAGATATGGATTAGCTATGTCGGCTATAAATGATAAAATCTATGTCTTTGGGGGAGATTCACAAAAAATACCTAAACCTGGCTCAGATGGATGTATTCATATATTAGATACATGTAATTATTTGATATTTGTAATATATTTTTTGTTGACTTGTATAAATCTCAAACCTTATTTTTATATTATTTCTTATTTTTAATTTTTTTTTTTGTTTAGCAAAAATAAAATTTCCTCCTGGTACTCTAGCTGGAGTTCCTCCAATACTTATGCAGCGCGATACTAATTCACCAAGACAATCAATAGAATCAACTCGATCAACGCGATCAGATTCAACAGCGTCTAGAATATCGATAGCCGGACCACAAGTCGATACAGAGAAAAGTCAAGAACAACAACAAAAACTTTCATCATCACATAAAATATCTTTTGATTTTCGTAGTAATAAAGCAAAACCTAATCTTGTAATCAAAGTTCCATCAATCACTGAATTTACCAAGCGTAAATTTAATAATATTAATATTAATAATAATAACAACAAGACTGATATAAATGACGAGAATAATGTTGAAAAAGAAAATGATACGATGAATACAGATATAGACGAAAAATCATTACCTCCAACAGTAATTTTGCAAGATAATTCTATTCAAGAAAACATAAATCCATCAAAAGAAATTAATAATAATATTAATATATCAAACTCGGAATTTGTAGACTCAACTGATGATTTTGAAGATTCTGAAGAACATGAACAAGATATTACGCAAGAAGTATTTGTATCAAAACGTGATTCACTGTTAAATACTATAATAGAAGAATCTGAAGAAGAAGAGATTTATGAAGAATCTGAAGATGAAGAGGAGAGTGTCATCTATGAAGAACCTGATGATGAATATGAAGAACCTGAATACGAAGAATATGAGGAAAGACCCGAAAATGAAGAAGAGGAAGAGAATATCAACTCTGAAGTTCAATCATTGCGTGAAAGTTCAAATGGGACAGATACATTCTATACTATAAGTCAAGCTGAATCAGAGATCATTAATAATTTAGAGGATGAAAATAATTTGGAGGAGAATGATTTCGAGGGTACTAATGAAGTGCACGAGGAAGAGGAAGAGGAAGAAGAAGATGAGGAAGAGGAAGATGAGGAAGATGATGAAGAGACGCCTACTGCTATAAAATATCCACCCAGGTTAGAGGTTGTTTCTAATAATTTTGAAGAAGACGATGATCAAATGGATGAATACATTAGAAATGATCTAATTGAAAGAAAAGTTAATAAGAAACCAATATCTCCTAGAGATTATCGACGTCCAAATTCACAACTTAGTCATTATGATATACAACCACTAGAATCGAAAACTTATCGTACAAATATATTGACAGGTTTTTCTTCTCCTTCTTCTTCCTCTTCTTCAATAAACGAACATTCTGATCTAGTTGCTAGACGACGTGAAAGTGTTCATTCAAATAGCAGCAATAATAGCAACAACAATAATAATAATTATTTGGATTATTCTTCAAAAAAATCTGAACTTAATAAGTCTAGCAGATCTAGTATATCTTCATTAGTGAATAATCGATTATCGGATGTAAATATAAATATTGTTCCATCGATATCAACACCTGATAAAGAAAGTTTTATGATGTCTGCGTCCGAATCTACCGAATCTGACACATCTAACGAGTCCAACATGCGACCAAAATTACATGTTGAAAATTCAACCATTATTTTAGATAATAGTAATGTGAATAATGTGAATAATGATAATAATAATAAGAAGAAGAACAATGAGAGAGAGAATTATAAACAAGAATTAGAACAACATGAACTTGATTTAGCAAAATATAAACAACGAGAATCATGGTACAAGGCAGAACTGGATTTAGCAAAGAAATCAGGTTATACGTCAAATTTGGTTAGAGGTGAAAATAGTTTTGAAGATGTCGATATCGAAGTCTTGATGAAAGATATGGGTGAACCGGGAAGTGAAAAATATAAAGTGATGCAATCTATTATTAGAATGAAAAAAGAATTGGTTAAAGCGAAGGTTAGAAATTTTTATATTATTTTAAATAGTTAAATTATTTTATTATATTTGTATTCAATTATTATATTTTATTTTTATTTTTAGGAAACAATTGCAATTCAAGCTCAAATTGCATCAGAAAAAATGAGTATTGCTGAAAAAGAAAGAACAGCCGCACTTAAAGAAGTATCACTTTATAAAAAGAAATTGGATGAACTTAAATCTACTACTACTAATACCGAAGGAATTATTAATTCACAAGAAATGCAGAAGACAGCCAATTTGGAATCTCAATTATCAAGAGTATTAAAAGAAAATAAATTATTATCCAATCAATTGCTTAAGTATTACAAAAAAAACGAAAAAGAAAGAACTAAAGCTATGGCATCTAAAGAAAAAGAAAATTTCGAGAATATAAGAATGGAGATATCAAGTAAATCACGAGAACAGATGTTACCTAAATTACAAGTACTTAGAGATCGAGTTTCAAATTCAGAATTGAAATTAGAAGAAAGTAATTGTAATTTAACGAAAGTGAATTCGGAATTACAAAAATCTAAAGAAAATTCTAAAGAATCTCAAGTCGAATTGAAAAATTTGAAAGGTTCCTTGGAAAGTCATTACATTTTGTTTCAACAAATTAATAATTCAATAAATTTTACTAATGAAAAAACTGATAAGTTGGAAAAATTATTAAAAAGATTAAGAAATGATAAGCTTCAATATGAAACAGAAATTGCTGAATTAAAAATTGAATTAGAATTAAAAAGTAATGAAGTTAAATTAATAGAAGACAAACTTGAAGAAATGGAAACATTATTAGAAAATATACAAAATGAAGGAAGAATATTACGATTAATGTTACAAGAGAGCATAAAAGATTTATTTAAGTTTAGTCAAGAAAAGAAAATTAAAAGTGGGGAAAATGATGACGATGAGAAAGTTGAAAACATAGAAAATATATGGCAATTAATGAAGATCAAACAACTTGAAGAAGAATTGAAGTATTTAAAGAATTTACAAAATGAAAAAACTGACGTTTATATTTAATTTATTTAATTTATTTAATTTACTTAATATATCTTGATGATATGTATTTTATTTTATATATTTTTTAAATATTATCTTTTTTTTGAGCAAAAAAAAAAATGCTCTAAAAACTATATATACTGTAAATATATTATTGTATTATAGTTTTATTTTTATTTTATTTATGATAAATATATTTTTTGGGCATTTATTATTATTTTTTTTTTTAAAGAAAAGACAAAAAAAATCTGTTTTCGAAAAATTCTTTCCGTGAATTCGACATCATTTTGCACGTGATCTTTCTTATTGACATCCTGATAAAATGATAGTGTAACATATATAAAATAAAATTCTTAAGAAATATGGTGTAACTGGTAACGATAAATATAAAATGATAAAATAAATAGAAATAAAAATATTTATATCTGCTTTTTTTAATAAATTTTATGAAATACTTAATAATAAAAAAAGTAAAATGTGAATATAATAAAAATACCAAAGTATCACCGAATTAGCCTGAATTTGAAGGAACATCAATTCCATTTTCTTCTTTAAATAAAGAAAAAAATTTTTTTTTTTAAACCGAATAATAATGCAGAAACAAAAAAATAATAATAAAATAAGATTAATTACCATTAGAATCTTTTGCTTCATTACTACTTTTAAAAAGTTGTTCCATTTCTATAATTGCATCATGAAATTAGATTTATTTATATTTAGTAACTCAATTTAATTTTTATTGAACAAATAAACAAAAAAAAAAAAATTTTTACCATCAAAATCATCAGAAAGCACCAAATCATTTAAACCGGAATCAAATGAATTATGTGAATTTGCTAAATGTATAAATACAAACGTGAATAAATTTAATATTAATTAGATAAAGACTTTATCGCAACATAATAATTTGAGATGACTTACATTTTTGATCTTCTGTGAAAATAGGAAATAATTTAAAATAAATAAAAAAAAAGAATTTAATATAATAAAGCAAATAAATAACTGAAATAATGTAAAATATATTACCATAAGTGGAATTTTGAGGCTTCATTTTAATTATATTATATACTCTGCTTGTAACTTTTTTTATCAATATTTTCGTTCCTTTTTTTTTTTAATTTTTTGGGTTGAATAGTAAATCCTTGTTTTTTCTCCCTTTCATTGTATAATAACTTTATTAATAATTCCATTTTTTTATAAATTGTAATTGCATCAGGTCTATTATCAGGATTAACATCCCAACATTGTTTCATCAAATCTGCATATTCATGTGGAATCTCTTCATTTAATCTTGGTCGATATCCATTGGCTATGGCAAATTGTAAATCTCTATCATGTTCACATTCACGAAAAGGAGTTTCACCAGTTATTACCGCCCACATTAATATACCAAGACTATAAATATCTGATTTTATTGTATAAATTTGACCCCAGTGAACTTCAGGTGCAACATATGGGAGATTCCCATAAATTCTATTTGATGGTTTGTCAACTGGACCACTTAATCCTAAATCACTAACATACCATTGTAAATTACGACTACATAAAATATTTCCAGGGTGTAAATCTCTGTGTACAACATTTTGACCATGAATCCTAAATAAACTACCTGCTATTTTATAAATAATTTTATACTTTTTTATTTGCGTAAGCGTGTGATAATTCTCTTTTAAAAGATGTCTTAAATCATTATCATAATAATATTCAACTAACATATAATTATTAGTATTTGGATCTTTAGTAAGTCCAAAACATCTAGCAAGCACTTGAAAAGTATTATCAAGTGTAAAACTATATGTTACCTAATTATCGTATTTAATAATTATTAATATTCCTGAAATGTTAATTAAAAAAATTAATAAATGTTATAATAGTAATTTAACTTACTTCTTGAAACCATTTTACATTTTTACTATCTGAATTATTTAAACTTTTTAGGATAACCCTATGTTCTCCAAGTCTTTCCAATCTTTGTTTTTCTGAATTCCATTTATTATAGTATCCATTTTTCCATTGTGCTGTATAAATGGTAGCACATCCTCCTTCTGTAAGATATTTTATATTCTCAAATTGATCATAACTAATCCACTCAATGACATGACGTGGCGAAACAGTTTTTTGCTGACATTCTTGAATTAATTTATCAATTTCATCATTTCCAGATGTCCAATTTACAAAATTATTTTCTAAAAATTTACGAATACAACTCTCACAATATTGGATTGCTTGATGCCAATTCTGACAAAATTTACATTGATGTTGTTCGTCTATAGGATTAAATCTAACTCTATACCTATCCCATACTCTTTGCAATTCATTAAGTAGGAAACTTTTTTCGTTCTCTGTGAGAGATAATTTATGAACCATATTTTTTTGAAATTCTTCATTTTCAGAATTGTGAATAGTGGAATCTATATTTAAAAATAATCTATCCCAAGCTTCTTCCAGTTTCTCATTCCAAATGATTTCTTGAGTAGGCATTTTTATTTTAAATGAATATTAAATAATATATAATTTATAGTTTATCAGTTTATTTATTTAATAAATTTTATTATTCGACGCGATGAACTTTAAATATATACGTATAGAGAAGAGAATGCAAATAATTTCAATTTAAATGTAACGAGTTATTTATAATTGTAATAATAGCGCGGCGTAATTTCAGTTACAAAAATTGGTTTACAAAAAAAAAACTTATTGTGTCCGTAATATATAGAGATCATTTCCATAATCTGGTACGATATTTTTAAAAAAATAATTTTATCGATTTGAATATTACCAAAAAAAAAAATAAAGTATTATACAGGGGGGTTTTTTTTTTGTCGCACCTGCATTGGGTGACTGACAAATATGGGTTTCACATGCTAAAACCTGAATTTTTATGGATTGACCAATAGAATTACCCCCATAGACATGTAGCTAGTGCGACAAAAAAAAACAAAACATTTATGCATACTTTTTTCACCTTTTTTTAATTAACACTTTATTGGACCCCAAATCTGCGATATAATATAATATGGACTTCCGATTGGTTAAACATATGCATGCGATCGGAAATTTATCATAAGGTTCGTGTTACATGTCATTATTTATTCTCTTTTATTCTCTGAGTAATAATATAATCTCAACGTAATGATAATAATAGTATTACTTTTTTTTAAAGCTCTTTAGGAACAAGCACTTAACTTTTTTATTATTTTCATATTTATTATTTGTAATAGTGATGCTTTGAAATGCAATAGGAGTGATATTATAATAGGGGTTAGTAATTTATAAATTACACTCATTATTATTATGATCATATGTATGTTTATAAATGCAATTTTTTCTTATTAACCTTTACTCTCTTCTCTTATATAAAATAAATTTATAAATGAAGGAATTACAAGTAAAATTACCAAATTATAATCGTGATTATTTAATTAGATTGATTATTTAATAAATTTTATTTAATGATTATAAAAATAATAAATATTAAGAAAGAAGTCAGAAACAAAAATTAACATATTAATCTTGATCCTGAACTTGAAGGACAGCAATACCATATTCTTCATCTATTTTATCAACTAAAATAAATAAAAAAAATTATAACTAAATTTTATAAAAATAAATTAACAAAAATAATAATGAAACCATATTGATTACCACGTGATTTATTCGAATTGTTAGCTTCAATATTTTAAGATAAAGTTGTTCCATTCCTAATAATTAAAATAAAATAAAATAATTTTTTTAAATAAATATAATATAAATTCATAAAATTAATATATAAATAAAAAATAATTTACCATTAGAAATTATCAAATAATTTAGTTAGGAATCAAGTGTTAAATGTATAAATATGTATGTACAGTATATTAGAATATTAATTTAATTAAGTGGAGATTTTATTGGAACATAATAATTTGAGATAACGTACTTTTTTGTTCTTCTATAGAAATAAATAATGATTTAAATAAATAAATAATAAATTAATATAATTAATAAATTATAAAATAAAACTAATAAATAAGAAAATACTATAAAATTTTTTTACCTTCCATAGTATTTCTGAGTTGAATTGGAATACTGAAATTATATACTCTACTATTTTGTATTCTATATACTTTGCTTTTTGTTTTTTTTAATTGTTTGAGTATTTTTTAGTATATTGAAGTCTAACGAAAAAGCTGTTTTATCCCAAACTTCTTTCAGTTTCTCATTCCAAGAAATTTTTTTGAGTATCCATTTTCATATTTCATCAAAGTTAATATGATTTAAATAAATAAAATAATTATAAAATTTATTGTTTATCAGTTTATTAAATTACTGTGAATTAGAATTTTGTTTTTATTTATTTTTGATGGACTTTAAACATTGTGAAAGTGGGTAAATTTATCCTAGACCCTGGGTAATTGTAAAAATCACGTGAATATTACTTTAAAAATTTTTTATTTATATAGGGGTCTAAGATAAGAATCTAGACCTGGGGTTTATTTTAAGGATACTCTTTAAATGCTAATTGGGAGTCAAGTGATATACTAATCGGAGTCAAAAGATGTACTAATTTAATTAGTATGTACAAATAATCTATAATCTATTTTTTTACAGTTTTTCATTTACGATTTTTATTTTAATGCATTAATTTTAAAAATTTTTAGAACGAAAATAAAATAAATGTATAAAATCATTTTTGTTTTTCCTATTAGTAAAGAACTCATAGTCATAGTGCCAAGTCGCTGCATCAAACTTTTTGATTTTTGTTTGAATAAAGAAAGTGGTGCTATATAAACAATTTCCTTTTCAAAAAAAAGATTCCATTTTTTTTTATATTATCCTAATTATATATTATCTTAATCCTAAATGATACTCATAACTGAGAATTGAGGTAAAGGTAAAATCGGAGAAGAAAATTTTGAATATCAAAAAAATTAACTGATTTTGCGAGACACAAAAATCATTATTACTATAAATGAATTCTCAAAACAAATAAAATTATACCATTTTTGTAAAAACAATAAAAATAACTGATTGTAAATCTTATACTCCTTTAAGGGATGGTTTCAAAATAAACACGTTTTTTGATAAAAATAAATTTATGAATTTTCTTCAAAAAGTTTATACATGATGTGTTACCCAAATTATTTCAAAATCCCAAATTAAATTACTAAGTGTCAAATTTTATTATGACGAAATTAATTTGAGCGACATGAAACATTTACAAGAATAAAGTTCGTTGCTGTTGGTATTACTTTTTCAAAACACCAAAATATAAATATTTTTCAGCATTTTATCCTCAAGAATCAAATAATAAATATGACTTAGAAAAATTAAAAAAGGTGATATTATTCATGCTAATACAAAATAATGGACGTTCTAATAAACATTGAGCAGATACAATTATAAATCGGTACAAGATACCTTACATGCCACCCAAATTCAAAAAAAAAGAAATATTAACAATAGGATTAGCAAAATTTTATTGTTAAGATTTCCTTTTTGAGGGGTTGCCTAAAGTCGTGTCCATCACATGATTACCTGCAATTAATTAATGTTTAGAAGGTTAGGGTTTAAGTAGATACTATACGTAAAATTGCCTCCCCGACTTTTTTTTATTAATGCACTAAGATATGTTTAGACATCCGTTTCTTGTATTTTTTATGTTTTCACCTTTTTTCTTCGTCTGGCTGATCCATATAAACAAAAATTCGCGATTTTGATTGGCCATAGTCAACGGAAAATCTCGTGATAGACGCTGCTCCCTTTTTGAATTTGGGCCATTAGTTTGATCATTAATAATATAGTTGCTGTGACTAAAATCATCAAATGTTAATTTTATTATCAAACTGCTAATTACTGATTGAATGTTACTTGTAATTTATTAGACAGTGTAGTGTGATCCTTTATTTGATAATTCAATCTTTCCAGATGGATAAAACTTCCAGATGTAAAGGTTAACTTTGGCAATTTTGACTTTGTATAAAAGGTAACAAATAATAAAAGTGTATAGCTTATAAATAAACAAATTGAGTAGATTGATTGTTTTATTTATTAGTATTATTTAATTAAAGTATACATGTCATCTTTTCTTCATGGAGTCAAACTCAAAATCCAATAATCAGTGCCATGCATTCACTGTTCACAAAGTTCAGGGATTAACTTTACCTAATGTATCACTGAACTTAGATTCACAGATGTTTGAAAAAGGAAAATACATATATAGCATTAAGTAGATGTAATAATTGGAATTAGATCACTTGGAAAGGATGCATTTGCTGTAGATAAATTTATAATAAAAAAAATATGGACAAACGCATCTGAACAACTACCTATTTCTAGACAACTACAGAACTATAATTAAATTTCTTAACCACTAATATTTTAATAAGTTAATAAATTATACAACCAATCACATCATAAATCTTAATCATTGTTGTTATCAATCACAATTTTCCATTATGACAATGAGTTAAAATTATTTCTTAGATATGATCTGTACACTTAAACAGATATATAATAAATATAAATAATCTTATTAGTATAATAAATAACTTATTAAATAATAAAGATAAAAAATAAAATTTGTAAACTGTAATAAAGATATTAATAAATATAAAATATTAAATATTAAATTCTGATAAAGAAAGAAATCAGAAACAAAGATAAACATATTAGATGAGCCTAACTGCACACTCCTTAAGCTAGTATCTCATTTCCCAATAAACCATTGTTATCTCATAAGAGTTCCTCCTCAAAACTCATAAGAATTTGGCAGACCAGAAATATCATTATCTTCATCTTTTTCATTATCTAACAAAAAAAATTATTTTACAAAATATTATAAATACAAAAACAATAATGAAACCATATTAATTGCCACATGATTTATTCAATTATTAACTTCAATATTTTTAAGATAAAGTTGTTCCATTTCTATTAATTGAATAAAAACAATTAATTAAATTAAATAATAATAATATAAATTCATAAAATTAATAAAAAATAATTTACCATCAGAAATTATCAAATCATTTAGTTGAGAATCAAATGCTAAATGTACAGATATGTATATTATTATATCAATTTAATTAAATGGAAAATTTTATTGGAACATAATAATTTGAGATAACTTACATTTTTGTTCTTCTATAGAAATGAATAATGATTTAAATAAATAAATAAATAAATAATATAATTAATAAATTATAAAATAAAACTAATAAATAAGAAAATATCATAAAATTTATTTACCTTCCGTGGCATTCCTAGGTTGAATTGGAATGTTGAAATTATATACTTTACTATTTTGTATTCTATATACTTTGCTTTTTGTTTTTTCAATTGATTGAGTATTTTGAGTATTTTTAATTATTTGCTTATCCTTATTTTTTGTTGATTTGAATTTAAGGAAATTTTTGATTTTTGATTTTGATTTTAATTTGGGTTGAATAGTTAATTCTTGTTTTTTATCCATTTCATTGTATAATGACTTTATTAATAATTCTATTTTTTAAAAATCGTATTTGCATCAGGTCTATTATCAGGATTAGCATCCCAACATTGTTTCATCAAATCTGCATATTCATGTGGAATCTCTTCATTTAATTTTGGTCGATATCCATTGACTATGGCAAATGCTAAATCTCTACCATGTTCATATTCACGAAAAGGAGTTTCACCAGTTGTTATCTCCCACATTAATATACCAAGACTATAAATATCTGATTTAATTGTATAAATTTGACCACAGAGAACTTCAGGTGCAACATATGGGAGATTCCCATAAATACTATTCAATGGTTTGTCCACTGGACCACTTAATCCAAAATCACTAACATACCATTGTAAATTATGACTACGTAAAATATTTCCAGAGTGTAAGTCTCTGTGCACAATATTTTGACGATGAATCTTAATTAAACTACTTGAAATATAACGAATAATTTTATACTTTTTCATTTGTGTAAGTGTGTGATAATTATTTATCAAAAAATGTCTTAAATCACTATTGTAATAAAACAAAACTAACATATAATCATTGGTAATCGGATCTTTTGTCAGTCCATAATATTTAACAAGATACGAAAATGTATTATCAAGTGTAAAACTTAATGTTACCTAATAATCGTATTTGATTATTAATATTCCTGAAATATTAAAAGAAACCAATAAATGTTAAAAGCAATTTAACTTACTTCTTGAAACCATTTTACATTATCGTTATTTGAATTATTTAATCTTTTTAGTATAATCTTATGTTTTCCCAGTCTTTCCAATATTTGATTTTCGGAATTCCATTTATTATAACAACCATCTTTCCATATTGCTGTATAAATAGAAGCAAATCCACCTTCTGTAAGATATTCTATATTCCCAAATTGATTATAACTAATCCATTCAATTACATAAGTAGGTGCTACAGTTTTTTGCTGGCATTCTTGAATTAATTTATCGATTTCATTATTTCCAGATGTCCAATTTCCAAAATTATTTTCTAAATATTTCTCACAGTATTGAGTTGCTTGATGCAAATTCTGACAATTGTTACATTGTTGTTTTTTTGCAAAATTTTTGCCAATTCTCAATATATCATATCTTTTATGTAATTCGTCATTTAAAAATTTCTTTTCAAGTTATGTGAGCGATGAATCATTTTGAACCATATTTTTTTGAAATTCTTCTTGTTCAACAAATGTTTTATGAATATTGAAGTCTGGCGAAAAAACTGTTTTATCCCAAACTTCTTGCAGTTTCTCATTCCAAAAAATTTTTTGAGCAGCCATTTCATCAAAGCTAATATAATTTAAGGGTCCTACAGAAAGGTGTGGAGTCGGTCAACCAGATGAGTCATGTACAGTTATAAAATAACAGAACAAGTATTCTAACACATGATTAACCCTAACCTAAAATTTTCAACTATTGAGTCCTTGACCCTTACAACTTTGTACAGCGTACTCAACTCCTATTTCAGGGCTCGTACATAACTCATCTGGTCAACCTTACTCCTATTACTTAATTTAATGAATAAATACATAAATAAAAATTGGACACCATCACAATAAGGATTGACAAATAAATTACTGGATTTGTGATCTCACGAATTAATTGGTTGATCAAAAACAAAACAGAAACGAACTTTTCATTTTTAAAATTGTTTGTAACTTTTAATTTTACTATGAAATCATCTTTTAGATTATATGAAGAAATGCCCCTTATATTTTTTATAGTATTCCGATCCTTAATAACTTAAAATTTAACTTATTTTAAGATTATATTTTATTTTATATAATTATTAATTTTGAAATTTGTAATTCTATTTAAGATATAGATAATTATTACATTCTGAATTCAAATTATATATATTATATGAAAAATCTAAGCAATCTGAAAGAATTATTTATCACTGAAAATTTTAGGTTTAATGTAAAAAATACCTTTATTTAAACACCAACTATACAATATATTATTAGAGTTATCAAATAATGTATTTATTTTTTTTAATTCTATATTTGGATGTAAAGTTTTAGTAATTTAAAATAAGTGATAAATATTTGATGCCTTTAGACTTTCTGCACCATACAGTTATTTTTAAGTAACGTGATACAACTTAAAAATGATGTATCAAAAGAATAACGATAGATCTATCAAAACGATACTTTTGTATTAAAATTAGATCAAGATCCATCTTTTATTTTTGGGATCCATTCCATCCTAAATTTAAGGGTAAAGGATAGTCTTTTAAATTAGGATCGGAACACTACCTAAGCCTCATTTTTAACCCCAACACAGATCCTAACCCTAACTTAAATATTACCTTGAAAATTTTTATTGTGGTGCTTAGCACCACAGGTGCATTTTAGTAAAATTCATAAAAATTATTGTTTATTAATTTATTTACAAATAAAAATTACCGTGGATTGGGTTTTTTGTTTTTCATTCCAGGTATCCGAATAATTACAGAACTTTAAATATTGGGTAGCGTAACAAAAAAAATTAATTATGGTATTTTTATATATTGTTATCTGTTATATATACATGCATTTTTTTCATTTTTTCGATGTAGGCAAAAGAATGAAAACGTTATCACAATTTCCGAATGCTCTTGATGACTTGATTATTTATAGATTTAATAAAATTAATCAATCATTAGTCAGTTAAACTTATTGAGAATAAATTTTATATATTTGTCACCAGCGGTGACTGACACCACTGGGCAAAAATTACATAATTCCCTGATCCTAACCCTAACCCAAACTTTGTTAATTTTGACCAACGGTGACTATCGCCAGCGATGACAAGTATACTTTTTTTTAAAAATTTTAAATTAATTTACTATACGAATTTTTTTTTTATTTGTTTTTTTTTTTTCATTTATTTCAACAGATCCAAATATTTTTTTATTTATTTAAATTCTTTATGAGGCAAAGTAACTTAATTTAAATTTACCTTTCTTTTATTATTCCTAACTTTCAAATATATGCCTATATTTTTTTTTATATTTTGATTTTATTTTGTAAACGTTATATTACATTAGATGTGAGTGATTTTAAAATGCATTATAATAAAAATATGAAATAATTTTCCATAAGATGAAAAAATTTGTAAAATTTACTTTGGACTTGCATATAGAAAATATAAATGATAGTGCCGTTCTTTCACGGATCCCGGCTTAATAGTATTATTAAATTCTACAATGTAAATAAATTTTGGTAAGTCACATGTAATATTTTCAACTCGTTTTCCATTAGCAAATTTTTTTTGAAATTTTATCACAATAAATGCAAGAATTTGATTGTTCTATTTTCCAATGCTAAGTGCTAAAGAATTTCCCAACAAATTTATTGTTCATGATTATATTAAAAATTAAATGAATTAATATGTAAATATTTATGAATTATGATTGGTTAGGTTAAATAGCTGCTCATGTTGAACATTATGAGCAAAGAATTATATACAAAGCCGCTCTTATTAGGTTACTTTTTATTTGTAAATAAATTTACAAATTTGTACACTAAACTATTTCTAGTCTAATCTAAGCGACCCGAATGACCTATCACACTTTCGCTTAGTATTATTATTATTGTACACTTTAAATTTAAAATAACAAATATATAATAAGTATAAAATAACGTTTTTTAAACAGTAAAGAAAAAAAATAAAAAAATAAAAATTGTTTATAATCTAATATTAATAAATATAAAATATTATTAAATTCTGATAAAGTAAGATATTAATCTTAATTATGAGCCCGACTGCATATCAAAAATGAGTCCCATAAGACCACTCGCTAGTTACACCTAGTATCTCATTTCCTAATAAAACTTTATTACCCCGTAAGAGTTCATTTTGACGGATCAGCAATAACATTAATGCATGATTTATTCAAATTATTAACTTCAATATTATTAAAATAAAGTTCTTCCATTTCTAATAATCGAATAGAATAATTAATTGGGTTTTCACGAATAAAATCGTGTGTGACATTGGTCATATGATAAGACACGTTAAAAAACAAAGAAAAATAATTTACCATCAGAAATTATCAATTCATCATTTAGTTTGGAATGAAATGCTAAATGTATAAATATTTATTTTAATATTGATTAAGTCAGAGATTTTATGGGAATATAATGATGACTTACTTTTTTGTTCTTCTATGGAAATGAATAATAATTGAAAATAAATAAAAAAATAAATAAAATTTTAAAAATAAAACTAATTAAAAAAAATGAAATAATATAAAATTATATTTACCGTCAGTAGCATTTTTAGGTTGAATTGAATTGTTGAAATAATATACTTTGCTTTTTGTATTTTTAATTGATCGAGTTTTTTTAATTACTTGTCGATCCTTATTTTTTGATGATCTTAATTTAAAGAAATTATTGATTTTTGATTTGAATTTTTTGGGTTTACCCATTTCATTGTATAATGAATTAATTAGTATTCCCATTTTTTCACAAATAGTAATTACACTAGGTCTATTATTAGGATTAGCATCCCAACATTGCTTCATTAAAGTTACATATTCTTGTGGAATTTCTTCATTTATCTCTGGTCGATATCCTTTGACGATAGAATATAATAGGTACAAATCATGTTCACGTTCACCAAAAGGAATTTTACCAGTTGCTACCTCCCACATTAATATACCAAGACTATATATATCTGATTTAACTGTATAAATCTGACCACAGAGAACTTCTGGTGCAACATATGGGAGATTCCCATAAATACTATTCAATGGTTTGTTAACTGGTCCACTTAATCCTAAATCACTAATGTACCATTGTAAAGTATTACTGCATAAAATATTTCCAGAATGTAAATCTCTGTGCACAACATTTTGACTATTAATTTGACGTAAACTAATTGCTATTACATAAATAATTCTATATTTTTGCAACCATGTAAGTGTGTGATAATTATTTTTCAAAAAATGTCTTAAATCGTTATTATAATAAAGCAAAACTAACATATAATCATTGGTAATTGGATCCTGAGTAAGTCCAAAATATTTAGCAAGATACAAAAAAGTATTATCAAGTGTAAAACTTAATGTTACCTAATAATCGTATTTGATTATTAATATTCCTGAAATATTAAAAGAAACTAACAAATGTTATAACAGCAATTTAACTTACTTCTTGAAACCATTTTACATTATTGTTATTTGAATTATTTAATCTTTTTAAGATAACTTTATGTTTTCCTAATCTTTCCAATATTTGATTTTCGGAATTCCATTTATTATAACAACCATCTTTCCATATTGCTGTATAAATAGAAGCACATCCACCTTCTGTGAGATATTCTATATTCTCAAATTGATCATAATTAATCCATTCAATGACAGAATAAGGTGCCGTAGTTTTTTTCTGACATTCTTTAATTAATTTGTCGATTTCATCATTTCCAGATGTCCAATTTCCAAAATTATTTTCTAAATATTCACGAATACAAAATTCACAGTATTTAATTGCTTGACGCCAATTTTGACAATTGTTACATAGTTTTTTTTCTATAGAATTATTGGCAATTCTAAATATATCATATTTTTTCCGTAATTCATTAAGTAGGAAATTTTTTTCATTTTTTGTGAGAGATGAATCATTTTGAAACTTATTTTTTAGGTATTCTTCTCTTTCACTAATTGTTTTATGTATATTGGAGTCCATAGTAAAGTATGCTTTATTCCAAACTTCCGATAATTCCTTATTCCAATCAATTTCTTGAGTAGTCATTATCTATTTTACTTTATTTCAAGTTAATAAGAATTTAAATGAATAAGTTACCTCGAATTAGGTGATCTATTATTTAAATTGGCTTTAATATACGCAGAAAGCAATTTGAGTAGAGTAGCTTATTAGCGTCTCCATAATATATGATTAATTGAATCTTCCTGAGTGTAATCTAACACAACTTAGTGTTGTGCCGAGCGTTGGCAAATGACCTGAACTTTCGAATTAACCTTCTCACGTGACGAATTACATATACCAAAGCCATGGCTGCTGTGCCAGCATAATAAATGGTTGAATGATTACAAATAAGTTTACTAATAATATTTTTGAAAAAAAGTTTGTCATCAATATTTATACTTGATATTCTCGGTTCATAGTAAAATTCCTAGTATGAAAAACAGAACAATTTAATGAATTGTTAATGCACGAGAAATTTTCCAAAAATCAACAAATTAAATAACTTAACTTTAATAGTATTAGTAGTATAATTAGAATAGATTCCAAACTGTTATTAGTCAAACTTTATTTTTTGTCATCCAAATCAGGAACTTTATTAACTCGTGGACCAAATTCATTAAGAAAAAAATGTATAATATATTATCCACGGAATAAATGATAATGATAAACTAAAGAATATAAATTAGTTATAAATATATTATATAACATTTTAATATAAATTTGGATAAAAAAGGTGTAGGTGTAAATGATAAAGTAATACATAAAATAATAAAATTAAAACTAAAAACATTTTTTTTTATGGATAAATTTTAATAAAAATATATTTGCAAGACCTAAATTTGAAATCCATATTCCTCGGCAGCTAAATAATTACCATCAATATTTCGAAATTTGAAAATATAAATTGATCAATATTCATTCAGTTATTTAAATTTGCTGATTTTATTAAAATTGGAATTCTCTTCGTCAAAATTTGAAACAAAATTTCTAAAAAATGGATTGCAAAACAATTATCAAATGCTTAATTTCATTTATGGAAATTTGTAGTTAAATGAATAAATTTGTTTTATTTAATTAGAACTCTGAAAAATATTCTTAAAATGTTTTTGGAATAACTAAACTTTCACCTGAATTATTGAAATTTCTTATATATAAATTTTCATCCATTTCAATGTGTCGATCCTCAATATTTGGAACTTTCACAAAAAATAATTGATATCATTTATTTTGTTTACATAATAAATTCATCTCATTTAACAGGTTCCGGGAACACGATAAAATTCACGAACCTTTCGAAATCAATGTCTCAGATATAAATGTTCATTTTTAAATTTTAATTCATTTTTGTTTTGACTTATCAATGTATACCCACGTTTAAAAGTGGTTATCAACATGCAAAAAAAAAAAAAAAAATTGACATCATTGCATCTAAGGGATCTTGCTAAATCTAAAATAAATCTAGATTACCGCATGATCGATCGTTGCCAGCTAAGCATTAGTCAAAAATTCCCTTTCGGCCAATCTGAACAAGAGTTGCCGGGATCATACCCCTCACGAAGATAATGGCACTCACAGTTAGAAAAATTATATAACTACACGCTTCATCATACTTTCTAACTGTAAAGAGAATAAAACACATACAATTACATTCTAACTATGTGTGGTAGGTGCAATATGAATTGAGCCAGGAATTTAGCCGGAAACTTTCTCTGGCACGATCAAGCGCAATGGCTAAATTCTGGTGAAAAGGCTAAATAATGGCGCAATTATAAAATTTACTAAATAATTATTTTTAAATTTTTTAAAAATAATTAATTTTATCTTTGATTTTACGTAACGAGGAGCGATTTTCTACTAATACAATATTTTATTATAGATCGGAAGCCCCGGTTCTTAGCTACAAGAATATATGTGTTTCATCTTTGTACCATCGATATTTTTTAAATCATCACCGTTTTAAGATAATTTATTAAAATATTATCGGTAAAGTTGATAATTAATGTTTTACCACGTGAACAGAATTGCGTCAGCAAATCAGAATTTAGCCAAATTTAATTAGCCTTTGAAAATCAATTAGCCAGAGGCAACAATAGAAGGTATACAAAATCTGCCTTGCTGGAAATGTTATTGTTCTTACTATTTAATGATATAAGTTTTGTTGAAAACAAAAGGAATCATCTAATTGGTTTCAGAAGGCTGCTGAAAAAAGAATATTCTACAGCACAGTTTAATTTAGGACTTTAGTATAGTAAAGAAATTGAATGATGATTTTGATAGACAAAACATTCTTGGAAGATACTTTTATGAAGGACATGGAGCTGAGAGATATTATAGGGGCTATGCTGATTAAATAGAGCAAAGGAAAATGGTGATAAAGATGCCGACGAATTGTTAGATGTATTTAAGGTTTCCATTAAATTACGATATTGTATGTATAAGATATAGATTTACTAAGCCACGTTTAATATTTAACAGGATTTTACCGAAAATACACTTGTCCATTTAATGCATTTAAAGGTTGATTGCATTCCACCATATGAATAATGCGAATTGCACAAATTACTTAATGAGGTAAATGTAAAATTTGAAGATTTCGAATTTTCTGTATTACCCTTTTAAATCTTGTTATTTCGTAAAAAATAAAAAATCGATAAAATCGATGGAAACATATCAAAACATGTATAAAGATCAGTAACTGATTAATTGATTACACTACATCAAATCGTCATTGAAAAAGATTTTGTGATCAACTTTTGAGGAAATTGATCATCCCTGCATTATAATCAAATAATCCAGTTCGAAAAAAAAAATTAATAAAATGAGCACATTTTCATTGTTTTCTCGTTGTCTTTATAATTTTCGTATTAGTTTTAATAAAAAATTTGGGGCTGTGAATATTTTAAATAACTGTTATAAGTCAATACGAATTTTATCCACTATGACTACACCTCACAAGTTATGCATGGTTCCAGGTAAAAAAGAAATTTTGATGACTTTTTTTCTAATTAATAATTTATTTATTTTATTATTATCATTATTTAATGATTACATAACATTAAAATAATTAAAATTAATTTTTTTTTGTCAGGTCCCGTGGAATTTCATGAAGATGTATTAACTTCAATGTCAACACCTGCCAATTCACATGTTTCACCTTCTTTTATTCCTATATTTGGTGAAAGCATTGAACTTTTACGTAAATTATTTTTCACAAATAAAGGGCAACCTTTTATTGTTTCTGGTTCAGGAACATTAGGATGGGATATGGTCGCTTCTAATTTGGTGGAACCTGGTGAAGATGTTTTGGTGTTAAATACCGGTTACTTTGGAGATTCTTTTTACGAATGGTATGATAAGTTATTTGCTATTAACTTAATTATTGTTTGATTTAATAATTGTTTGATTTAATAATTGTTTGATTTAATAATTGTTTGATTTAATAATTGTTTGATTTATTATGATGATATTTTTAGTTTGAAGGTTTATGGGGCAAATGTTACTCAAGCCAAAGCTGAAATTGGAGATCAACTTTCTCTTAAAACTATCGCTGATATTTTGATTTCCAAGAAATTCAAAGCGATCACGATTACTCATGTTGATACATCGACTGGAGTACTCGTGGATGTTAAAGCTATTGCAGAATTAGTAAAACAAAAATCACCCGATACATTGATTATAGTTGATGGTGTGTGTTCAGCCGGAGCAGAAGAAATTCGTGTTGATGAATGGGGTTTGGATGTTGTATTAACGGCAAGTCAAAAGGCATTAGGCGTTCCACCAGGATTATCAATTGTGATTGCTAGTGAAAGAGCGATTGTAAATATATTTTTCGTAGTTTTATTTATTTTTAATCCTTACATTTTTTTTTTATGTGATTAATAATTTAATAAACAATCATAATTTTTTAATATTTTAAAAGGAAGTATTCAAACAACGAAAATCACCCATCACAAGTTATTATGCTTCTTGGGCTCACTGGTTACCAAGTATTTATTTATATTTATATATTTATTTCAATTTCAATTTCATTATTTAATATCTTTAAATTTGAAAAATTTGAAAAAAAAATATTATTTAGTCATGAATGCATATGAATCCCGAAAAGGTGCTTATTTTGCTACTCCACCTGTGCAGTTAATTTATGCTCTGAATACAAGTTTAAAACAAATTACTTCAATTTCACTTGAGACACGCTTTCAACAACATAAAGAAGCAAGTAATCATGTTAAAGATGCTATTGAAGCTATGGGATTAAAATTTGTAGGTTATTTCTACTTTAAAAATAATCTGAATTTTCTAAAATAAAATAATTTTTATTTTATAATTTTAATTTTTTATTTTAATTATTAGGTTCCCAAATCTAGGGAAATTGCGGCTAATGGTATGACGGCTGTTTATTATCCGGAAGGAATTCAAGCTCTAGATCTTCTTCCTAAAGTTGCAGGGCGTGATATTTTAATTGCAGGTGGTTTACATAAATCAATTGCTTCCAAATACTTTAGAATTGGGTTTGTATCATTTATTACAAAAATTTATCTCTCTTTTCTTTTTCTAAAATTTTTCAATTAATTTATTAATTTATTCATTATTTTTTCACAAATATAATTTAGTCATATGGGTATTAGTGTTACAGAACCTAATCGAAGACATATAGATAAAACTATTGAATCATTAGAAATAAGTTTGAAAGAATTAGGATATAAAAAATAACCTAAAATAGATAATAAATTGGTTATTTAAAATAAAATGCATAGATAAATATTTAAAATAGACCCCGGGAGATCTTTATCCTAACCACCCTATATAAATAAATTTTTTCTAAAGTATCTAACACGTGATAAATATAATTGTGTCTAGATTAAGAGTGTGGACCTTGGGTCGAGGGTAAAAAAGTCATATGATTGTAAATGATTAAAAATATATCTTGTATAGATGATACTTACAGTCAAAGGGAAAGGATTCTTGTAGGAGGAATTTTCGCAAGTTTCGAAATGGTTCACTAATTTACCATTACAAAATGCAAAAATAAATTGTATTTTATACATCATGTATAATTTTTTACTTTATCACGTGAATAATAATTTATTTTTTGGAATAATATATAATATATAATATAGAAATGTGACACAAATTTAATTTTTATCGACCAGTATTAGAAGAAGCTAAGAAAAGCATTATGCTGGCTGTCATCCTTTGGATACTGTAAAAGTTAGAATGTTGAGTCAAAGGGTAAATTTTAAATTAACTCATCTCGAACTGTTTTAAATTACGCAATTCTTTATTTTTGCATTTATTAATTTTTAATTTTATTTTTAATATAGAGGATGAGTTTGGGATTCATCGTCACTGTAACTGTAAAAATTATAAAAGCAGAATCACTTTTAGATTTATACAAAGGTCTTGGTGGTGCTGTATTAACAGAATTGAACCAAAAATGGTTTATAAATAATTTTAAGGCGCATATAAAAATCATTGAAATAAGAAAATTATCAAATTAATAAACAACGGGTATAACGTATTTGTTTAGTATTTATTTGATTTTTAAACTTTAAATTAAATAGGAAATTTCCATACAGGCTATTAAATAGGGAGGGGTCACACGTCACATCACGCGTGTGTTCAATAGAAAACAAAATGAGGAGTCCTCAAAATAGATTTTTACTGTATATTAGATCCCCTATATATATATATATTTTAAAGTAGCATCCAGGTGGTATATACAATTGTGAGTTAAGTAAAAATCCAAGGTCTAGGATAAATTTACCCAAAACAAAATCTGTGTATCACATGATTTAACAGAATATAGTAAAGACGGATTTTATTCTCACTTAGTAATATAGCGGAATATTTATATATTTCTTAGAAGAATTTTACCACGCACCTGCCACCATTCTTACGAAAATTTCCATAACTTATAACGAATGGGAACAGAATGCATATCATGTTTAGAAATGGTTGGTCTAAATTAAAAAGGGATAAAGAAAATATTTTTATGATTTCCTATTTTATAACGTAAACCGGAAATCAAACACCAATGGGGTTTAACAAGGAAATCCTAAACACGGAAACCCTATCAATAATATAAAAAAATTTTTTGACAAGGCTGATTACTAGTTAAGAAACAATGAAATTTTTAAAAACAATTTGTCGAGACAATCCATACCCTTCTAATTATCTATCTCTTATCAATCCCCTTATTGACATATGATTTATTAAAGAAGTAAATTGAATTTTTAACGCTGGTAATAACTTTATTATTATATAATCATAATTTTCTGCGGTATCGTGAAATTTTCATTTTTTTTTGTTTCCCAAATTTGACTTCTTATATTTTCACTATTTTTTTGTTCGTTATCGTTAAGATAAATCATGTGATTAAAGTTAGAATAAATCAGGGGTATACTAAAAATAACTCGCCGCCCACTTCGTTAAGAACAATGTGGAAGAGAACAAAAATCGCTGTTCTCTTACAATGTAAAGATTTGAAAAATACAGGATGTAAACCGGATAGGGATTATAAAAATGAGATGATTGATAAGATAAAAAACTAACTTGATCATCTATATAAAACATCAATTGTAATTTCTCATATAATTTCACTCATTATTTACTCTATTTCCGATCTCACCGAAGAAAAATCCAAAACATCTAAAATTTCATGTTGTGTAAAATTACTCACGCCTTCAAAATTTACCCACGATATTATTAACTTATTTTCTCCACATAATAACTTTCCTTTTCTTTCCTATTTTTTTTAGTTTTGTCTTCGAATTTTTTTTTTTATTGTGGCTTGTCATACATTTACTTGTTTATGTATTTACTCGTTTGAAAATAAAAGAAATGTGAACACGACATATTTGATACAGAAGATAAGAAATTAGGTAAAGATAACAAATTAAAATATTGTCTTATTAAAGTTACAGACATAAAAAGATTTACTGAAATATAATAGACTATCATAACTAAATCATGTGTTTTTTCCAAAATGTCCGAAATTCTCCCGTTGCCTTATCATTATATAAAATTGTTGTTATTTAGTGACTCAAATTTAATTTTTAAAAAGTGATTTGTATTTTTGTGTTTCTCGGATTCCGAATTTAGTCACAGGAAAATGTGGAGACGACCAATTGATATTTCCACGTTCCAGTCTTTCCTTATAATAAAAAAAAGTTTGTTTATCATCATTATTTTGTCATACTTTTGTCGGTTAAAAAATATTCTATCTAATTAAAACTTGCAGTTGAATTGATAATGATCTTCCCGTTTCAATTATAACTGTCAAATTCTTTTTGCATTTAATTAAAACGTTGAAAATGCTTATTACTAAAAGTAACTACTTATCGCCAACCTCGTGGGTTCCTGCTTTGAGGCTGATATCCAGTTTTCATTCTTATCAGTTTTTTTTTTTTTTTTTTTTGTTTCTTTAATTCCTGACCAAAAATAGGCAATGAATTTTTACGGAAAGATGCGCGGATAACGGAATCATTTATTGTTTTCTAAACTTCCGAATTTTTCCTTATAATATCAATTTAAATTTATAGTTAGTGACGTGTGTGTAAATTAATATGTTTATTCTAACGAGATTTCCCTTATTCTTCCAAATTTGGTGGTCGATAAAGTATTCCAACCTGTAAATGTATTTTATCTAGTTTCTATTTTATTTTATTATATCCAAAAAATAATAATTTATATATATACCCGAAAGTATCTTTTATCTTTTGATTAAATAAAAATTTTTCGAAAATTTTTTTTTCGCATTACGGAAAAATTGTTTTTATTTTCGAATCGCGTATAAATATACTTTTAATAAAATTCCGTGAAAATTTTGAATACATCATTTTTCTTGATAAGAACTCTCATAAAATATAATGCCACGTTCAAATGCAAATCAACCTTATCAAAATAATCATAATGGTACTTCAAATGATTCGCGACTTCAACTTCCTCTTTCTGTAGTTGAAATAGCTACACCTTCAACTTTGTCCTCTATGCCAAACCAAATTGAACGTTTTAGTACGTCATCATCTATTAATGATATATTTAAGTCTTCTCGACACCTTTCAAACCACCTTCATAATCAAAACGAATATCATAGAAGCCAACAAAATCAAGAATCCGATAATAACACACCAATTTCTACAACGAATGTCATTTTGGACTATTTACTCTACTTATCAATAAACGCAAGACTCGAACAAGCAAAAAATGATTTACAAGATTTGACAGAACAACCATCGACGATCGCATCTCATCGAAAGAAAGGTCAAGGTGTTGATGCAATTGTCGAAGGTATTTTATTCTGACTGCGCCACATGTCCCATTGGTTTTTATAAAAAAAATCATTCATTTTTTTTTTTTTTTTTTTTAGGTTTGCTTCAATCATATCGTACTCAAGAAACATCATTGTCGCTTCCTTTACCACTTAAACATCGATTGTGTTTATGTCAATTATTACATTTAGTATTTGATCGATCCAACTTGACATCATCTTCACCACTAAAATCCACGCGTATTTTACAATCTTCAACAAATAAACGCAAATTACCATCAAATTTAGCAAAATTTGAAAAACATTTTAAGAATCCTCTTTTATCTCGTTGTAGAAAACATCGACTTGACATTTGTAATGAGTGTAATCAAAACCCGGATCAAATTTTCACTTTTTCCCCTTGGTCACGTAAGAGAACTAAACCAATTCCAACACGTAAAACCGCTCCAGGATTGATAGATTCGATACCAGTTTTCATAAACAATAACGCTATTACATATCGATTAACACACAAAAAATCAGGATTCGAACAAAATGAACCTTCAATATTAGTTAAACCGATTTGGTATGATTTATTATTGAGTTTATTGACTCAGGTAAACTAAAAGTTCTCAGTAATAAATAAAATATTTTCTTTATATTTATTTGCTTTACATATTATTAACTAAATTTATAATTTTCTTTTATAAAGAGTGCAATTGAATGTTATCTTTGTGATTCATATAGTTCAATTGATGCTCTATTAGAGATATTTTCATATGGTGACATAGATCCGTCTGATTACCATTCTGATGACTCGGAAAGTGAAGATGAAAATCCACATATCGCGGCAAATCGAGCGGACGATTATTTGTTATGGCAACGTACAAAATTTTTGGATGAATTCCGTGAGAAGAAAAAAGAAAGAATGGAAGAGGTTCATATATAGATATATATTTCTCTCCCAAATTTAATTAATAATGAAATATCATGTATCTAACATGAATCTAAAATTGTTTTTTAATAGTTTTTGAATGTCAAAGGAAAACTTGAGCAACATTTTGAGAATCTTGCTATTAAGTATCCCTTACGTCATTTAGAAGAAGAAATGTTGGGATATTGTAGAAATGTAGCAAGTTCCATGGATGTTCCAGCATTGGTGACAATACACAATATATCATTAACAGATAATGAAGAACTTCCAATCGAATTATTTCCTATACCAGGAAGATATTATGGAGGAATCGATATACCAATGAGTGAAGATGAAGAAGAAAATGATGATGATGATGATGATGAAGGTATAGATGAACTTTTATCTATTACTACACAATCATCACCTTGTAATTTAGATTCACAAAACATTATTATGAATTTAGTTCAACATGAAAATAATGGTGAGCGTGTTGATGACGTGAACGAAACAAAAAAACGACGTGTTTCTGAGAGTGTAGATAAATCTATGTTAAGCAAAAAAATTAAAAATTAATTAGAAATGCATATAATATAAATACATACATACATATATATATATATATATCATAGTCTCATTACGCATAACTTTTTATTGAGAGTTTACTTAAATAAAATATTTTCTTTGGGATATTTTTTTTATTATTATTATTTCTCATATTTAAAATGTGAGATTTTATTTATTTCTTCCGGCAAAAAAATAAGACATTTTATTTGTTTATAAAAGTTCAATGTGTAAAAATCATTCAACAATTACAGAATTAGTGAATTTCTTAGATATCAAATATATACCTGATAAATTAAATATATATTTCAAAAAAAAAAAATACATCTAATTTAACTAAAATATACACAAATACACAAGCTATGACCTTTTTTTTTCATTTCTTGTAATCAAAATGTGAAAGAATTTAAATGTTCTTCTATGAAGAATAATAAATATATCTTTAGATCATCCCTCTTTTTTCCTTTTCATTTAATTGACGCTTTTTTTCTTTTTTTTTTTTTCCCATATAATAATAATAATAAAATTATAAATATTTATCTCTAACCCTTAATTGTTTAGCAGGAAAAACTTGAAAATATCCCTCTGCCAAATTGGAGATATTTCTTAAGTAATCGTAATGACTCATTGATATTTCTCCAGATTTAGTAAATTCCACACCTAACCATTTTAACGTTCCTTTTTCTCTTGAGAATTTCTTAAACATATTCAAATCTTCTTCATTAATTGATTCCATAATTATTGTTGTTAATGGTGAATCACATTTCTCCAAGAATACTTCTAAACCTTTGATATTAAAATTTGTAGCAAGTTCTAAATATTTTAATTTCTCGAATTTAACATTTGATAATTCTGTCAAGATTTCATCTCGTTCCCATATTGAAATTGTAAGATGTGTAAGTAATTTAAGTTTACTCATTAAAGGGACAAAAATTTTTGTATCAATATTTGGTTGTATGCAATTTATTGATAAATGTGTAACATTTGGACAATTGGTCATAATCGCTTCGATTCCTTCAACAACATTTGAAGAAACAATTTTCATTCCAATTTTCTCCAAATTATCACCCGCCTTTTCTATGATCGCTTTTATAACATCTGACGAAAGATCACTTAAATGTAATAGTTTAAGTTTAAAAGGAGCATTGATTAAAGTTTTCCATTTTTCGAGATTAATATTTCGACATTTTCGAAATACCAATGCTTCTAATTTGATACATCTGGCTAAAGGTTCAAGAGAAACATCTGCCAAATCGGTATCATCAAATACTACGGTAATCAAATTATTTGCTTGAAATCTCAACATTGATATTAATGAATCAACATCTCCATCAACTCTAAAAAATCGACAATAAAATAATTGATGTTGAGATTTAATTACACCTCCTACCATACGAGCAACATCCGGATTAGAAACTCTAACCCTTGTTATATCTAAATGATGAATTCCAGTACAAATATTTGGAAGGGTATTCATAAGATCAAAAATATTTTTTCGATATTCTGGTCGAATAACGGATAAAGAATTAAATCTGATTTTAAATTTACGCAAATTTGTTAAACCGGGTCGACCCTCGATAAATATTTTACTATCTGGAATATCGCGATATCCACCAAATGGATTTAATATCAAATATTTAAGATTAGTAGCACACCTCATAAACATTTTTGATAAAGAAACGACCATGGCATTTATAGGTGAATTAATATCCATGTTATCGGGTATTGTATAATTTGATACTATAGACCCAATTTCCGAACTTGATTCTTGATGTTGTTGATGTTGTTGTTGTTGTATTTGCTGTTGTTGTTGTTGTTGTTGTTGTTGTTGTTGTTGTAATAGTTGTTGTTGTTGCTGTTGCTGGGTTCGTTCCTTTGTAATTTTTCCAAACCAATGTTTTGTTGCCCTCTCAATTCCATCAATGTCAAGAATATGTAAGAATTGAGCATAATTAAAAAATGGGTAAGGACGATCTGGAATCGTCATACCACCTTTAATTAATGATGCTACTTCACTTTCATCAAAAAATGGAATAAAAACACCAATGTCAACACAAATAGTTTTCTTTTGATTATAGGGCATCGGTCGTCTCCAAATCAAGGGAACGACCTTTCGACACCAAAATCTATTTACCAAGAGACATGAATACAAAGAACGTTTATCAAATTTGAGGTGCCTAAAAATTTCATCAAAAACTTCAGAAGGTAAAGTAGCCATAATTTTTGAGAATTCTTGAAGATTTTCTTGTTGTTCAGGGGTAGACATTTGAGTCGACATTGTTTGCAATTTTTTTAATCAAGGAAGTATATTTCTATTGGAAAATCATTAAAAATTCATTGTGAAACTTTAATACATATATATTGCATAATGATATTAGTCTATTGTATATTTTTTTTTATTATTAATATTATTAATGTAACTTTTAATAACATAGATAACAGATAATTTAGATAATCCCCCATCTCTTTTTTTTTTTTTTTTTTTAAAAAAAAAAAAAAATTTGGGGATTTTCCAATTGATATACAATACCTTTAATTTATTCTTTTAAGAATAATGTTTTTAATTCTTGGTTGATATTTTTTTTTGTGACAAATGGACTTAAAATTTTTACTTTTTCTTATCTATTAATTGTGAACAATTTTTTTTTTTCAAAAAAAAAAACATGGAAGTAAAGAAAAAAACAACACCAACACCATATGTTCGCAAATTGAGACTGTAAGAAATCAAAAAAATAACATTTGTTTCAACCGTCAAAATTTAAAATTTGATTCTTTTTTAAATAGTCATTGGACTTTAATTATTGTAAGCCTCCCATTTTTCGTGGGTTCTAGTTTTATACTCTATAAACGAGGTAATGATCTAAAGAAATAACTTTGAAATATTAAAAATTTTCATTTGTAAAAAATTATTTTCTTGAATAAATAAATAAATATTTTCTTCCATAACATTTATTTAATATATAGTGATATTGGGACATGATAAAAGGAAAATACAAAAAGAACCAACGTTAGAAGTTTTAATTAACGAAATAGGAAATGAAAATTCTCAAGTTGAAAAAACAAAAGAATGAATTTTCCTTTGATTATTTTGTACATATATAATATATAATTGACGAGTAATAATAAATTAACTATGAAAACAAAACCATAAATAACAGATGTAGAACAATGCAATGTAACCAAATATCATGAGTTTGCATAATTACAAACTAACTTTCTGCGCGTATACAAATACTAGTAATTATTATTATAAAAACTAGCCAATATCTTTTATTTCCAATGACCACGATCACCCGCTCATGCAATATACGTGTACATAATATAAAAAATAATTTCAATTATAAGTAAAGAAAAAATAAAAAGAAAAATAATAAATAAATTGAATGATCAAAATTTAAAAACAAATGGAATTGTAGTAATTTTAATCTTTATAAATTTAATATGACATAAATTATTACAGTTTCTTGAAGCTAAAGCTAAATAAATAAATTTGAATGAGATCTGGAAATATTATTCAATCTTTGATATTCAAGAATAACATTAGGATCAGTAATAAATTCTGATCTATCTAAATGGGAGATTTCAATATTATCCCAGGTGGGACATCTGCTAAGAGCAACAATGCTTGTTCTGATGAAAAAATATTACCATCTAATGCTAAACATACTTTTGGTAAAGTGAGATCTTGAGTTTTATGTACTATCAAGGCAAACCAATTTTGTAATAGAAATTGTATACATTTACAATTATTTCCATAGATTTCAAAGTAGTGAGTATGTTTATAAACTTGAATATCTATTATAGCTTCTTTAATAGAGAATGCTACTCTAACCAATTGTTCTACTAAGTCAATATCTGTAACAATCCCAATTGTTCCATTGCAAATTCCTTGTTCAATTAAAAATTGTTAAGGTAGATAACACATGCACCAGGTTGTAAATAAATATAAGATGATAAATTAGTTTTTAATTTAAACATTTGCTCTGAAGAAGAGGTATCCCAAAATTCAGAATTCACTATATCTACTGCTTTGAAAATTAAAAACTTATTATCTGAAACAAGTAATATATTACAGATTATTCTATTAATCTGTTTTGCACTTTCTCGAAAACCTATGATATGGGTTGTATCAAATAATATGTCAATAATAGGATATATAAAAAATTCTGAATGATGTTGTTGTAATATATTCCATATTTTATCTGAAATATGACCTACTCTTATTTTTTCTAACATATGATAAAATTGTTGATCATTACTTTAACATTGAGAAGTTTTTAAAAATAAGGAATAAAATAGTTTCTAAATAGCTAAATGAAATATAGGTTGTTTGGTTATAGGAGGAAGCTAAAATAAATCTCCAACCACTATTATATTTATACTATCAAAGGCAATAGAATTTTGATGAAGATTTGCAAAAAGATCAAAGATAAAATCAAAAAGTTTTTCTGAAACCATGAAAATTTCATCAATAATTAGAGTATCGATTTCTTTCAATTTTGTATTAAGTTCTTTGTTAGTATAAGCTTGAGTATAAAAATTTTCATAGGTAGATACAATATGTAATTTAGAGTAAATTTTTTTTTCTCCTATATTTTGAGCTGTAATTCCAGTAGGAGTCAATAAAAGATAATTTGAATGCCTCTGATCAAGTATATTTTTTATCATATTTATAATATATGATTTATCAGTTCCTGCAGAACCAATTATAAAATAATATGGTCACTTGTTTCTATTATTTTTACCCATGTACATTGAAATTGTTAATAGTACATGATACTGATCCAGGAGTAATTTCAACATTACAGTTTCTGGATAAATATTTGAAAGAATTTTTAAATTTTGTAATTGTCTTTGTATAATATTTGATAGATTATTTGAAAGTTAATTACCAAAAGATTGTAATAATCTATTTAATATTTCTACAAATTGATTATTAAAATTTATTATTTATGATTGATGGGTATTTGTAATTTGATTTTGTAATGTATTTAAAAATTCAGAAAATATTGATAAAAATTTTTCACAATATGTTCCATTTGATCTTATTTGATAATCAGTTTCATTTCTTGTTGAAACATTTAATAATAATTGTTGATAAAAATATAATTCACCATCTTTAATCTTAAGAAATCAATATTGGATTATTATTTCTTTTAAATGTTTCACTATATAATTATTCAATTAATCTCAAAAAATCTGACGTGATGTTGATAATAATGGTGAAGGTGAAATAGAATATCTTTCAAAATATTGAAGGTATATAAAATTATCAAATTCTGGTAATAAGGGATGGTACATATATTTTGTTACTGTATTATCATAATAGGGATTATCATAATAGGGATTATCATAATAGGATTATCATTATTTTTATCAATCATATATATAAGAAGGATTGCATGTGTTCTTGTAGTAGGGGGTTTAGTAAATAAAAACTTTATAGTCATGAAAGAATTACAGATTTGATGATCCAGTAAGAGAAACATTAATTCCATAGAGCCAAGTCTTCTTGCTATGGCATGTTCTCGTAATTTATCATTCTTATGAATATTAAATATATGAGATGATTCACATTTTGCAATATATTTTACAATATATTTTGTAAAATTCCTATTTGTAATATATTGTATATTTATATAAGTATTTCAGATCAACAACATTGGTATATGATAGGAGACTACCCAAAAGTTAGCTTCAAACAAATACTTATATATATATCTATAATTACCTTCTTCATAATATGTTGTTTTACTGAAGGGATGTAAAAATTCTTTTTTACATACTTGTTCTAAGGTTACTGGACCTTCACATTTTTGATTACATGTATGAATTTAATTAGCTATGACTGCAGAATATAATTCTAGTTTATATAATGAATTAGAAACTGTTAAACAAATTTTATCATTTCTAATTATGATTTCAATAGAATTAGTTGTCAGTAACAATTGTAAGTGTGAGCTGCTCCCCTGTTTTGAAATTCTACACGATCAAAAAAATTTGTTATTTCATCAAATCCTATAAGATCAAATTTTTTATAAAGTTCCTTCTTTAATGATTGAAATTGGTAAACAAAATAATTAGCACAATGGAAAGGTCAATTGGTTGATAAAGTATTTCCATTATTACTATTGGCAAAAATCTCATGTAAGTAAGTTTAATGATTTTCTGTTATACTTAATATAATAAACAAAGTAGACAATCCCAATTTTTATAACATCGTATTTAGATGAAGTTGTCTTTCATGAAAATAGATATTATCTGTACGTATGAATGTTAGAAGTAAAAATGTTTTATTCTCAATAATTATATTATGAGATTCATATGAACTTTGTTAAAGTAAATTTTAAACATTTAGTAATTCGATATTGTCTAAATGAGATTGTCATAATAGGCATTATGTATTTTGATGATGTTGTAATTTTTCTAATTACAAATAAAACCATGAAGACCAATAGTAATGTAATCTTCATTTCAGATCATAATTCATCAATCATTGTTTAATATATTTTTCATATATTTCTTCTCTATTATTATTATTGGATACCTGTTGATTTATAACATCATAAAAGTGACCTTTCCCATTAGTAAATAAATCAGAAAAAAAATAATGGTTCCAAATTTGAATTATTTATTGGGATTGATATTTTTAAGATGTCATTTTCCTGAATGAAACTTGCTATTAATCTGGAATAATGAAAATCTTTATTATATATTTCATCAAGAAAATTATTATTTGGAATAATAATTTCATGTGAAGTTATCGTTGAAGTATTATATCTGTTTGAATAAGTTCTGCCTGTGGAAATGGATTGATTAAATTTAGATAATGACGTAATGATAAAATATTTGTATACGGTCGAAGATATCATCAGGAAATTTTTCGGGCGTAAATTTCCGTAACACAAACGGGACCCACAGAAATTTATGCCCAAAATTCAATTTTTTTGACTTTGGTCGCAATTTACGAGACAGGAAGCGATTTTCTACTAAGATATTTCTATGACAGATCGAAAGCCCTGGTTCTTGGTTACAAGATTATATGTAAATTATTCCTGTAGCATCAATATCCGCGGAGATATTTACGTTTAAAATTTTGAACGTCCGTGAAAAATTCGGCATAAATTTTCCGTAAATTTTCATAATTCTGCTGGAAATTTTCATTACTTCACGATAAATTTCCAGCAGAATTACGAAAATTTACAGAAAATTTATACCGAATTTTTCACGGACGTTCAAAATTTAAACGTGAATATCTCTGCGGATATCAATGCACAGGAATAATTTACATATCATCTTGTAGTCAAGAACCAGGGCTTTCGATCTGTAATAGAAATACTTTAGTAGAAAATCACTTCCTGTCTCGTAAATTGCGATCAAAGTCAAAAAAATTAAATTTTTGGATGTAAATTTCCGTGGGTCCCATTTGTGTTACGGAAATTTACGCCCTGAAAAATTTCCTGATGTTGTATTGAAACAGCAAAAAAATATAATTATCAAGTTTTTTTTATCCCTCCTTATCATTGTGAACTTTAGCCAATTGAAGGTATTTGGGTAGTTATAAAGGGAAAAGTAATAAAATCAGGTTCATATTCGGATCTCTTGACAATTAGAAATATACTTTTATATGCATTTAAAAAAAAATAAATTCAAAAATAATAGTTAGTTGGTGACAAAAGGCACTCAAAAGAGCAAAAAATTATAAAGAATCAGATGAAACTGTAAATTTGTTAGATAATGAAATTAATGATATTAGTGATTTTGATAGTGATAATTAATGATAATAAAATTGATATTGTAATATTTCCAGACATATATAAAGTCTAATTTAATTTAAAAAATTTTTTTTATTGTATAAGAAATTTTTTTATTTTATTATTTTTGAGGAGCACCAGACAATACTATATTATTATAATTATGAAATTTGTATATCAATATCACGTGAATACGCGACTTATACTATGGATCATGTGACTATTTAATATAATTTATTTAATATTATTGAAATTTACTAACTTCATTTTTACATATCATTGTACTACTGGTGTTACTTCAAAAAAAATGGAACGACCATATATTTATTTACCCAAACTAAAAAACTCAGAATGAAGGTTCTCATGATTACATGATAAACGTATTCTCAAAAAATAAACAATAGTTTACTAGAAAACATAAAAAATATCATGTTAAATTATAAAAATAAGATGAGAAACAAAATAAACAAAGTAAGCATGTTGGTAATAAAGAATAACACAGACAAAATGACAATTGAAATCTTCGAAATCGTGAGGCTCCCTCACATAAAATCAACAAAAATATCAATAATAATTGAAAAGTGATCACTTTATACTAAAAGATATAATTTAAATGATAAAAAGAATATAAAAAACAATAAGTAAACCTACTTTTAATATTTCCAGTAGTCGAAGTTATAGAGTTTTAGACGAAAAGTGAGGTGAAAATAATTTATTTTTTTAGGAAAAGGAGGTATATTTATGTTTAATACGTCACGTTACATATGGATTACACATATATCAAATTATTCCAGTTATATAATATAAAATTATTATCAATGTTTGCATAGCACAAATATTTTTTCTCATTCTTTTTAATTCAAATTTATGTCTTTATAAAAATATTTTATTGTACAAGAATTGAATCAACATTAAACCCAAAAAATATTCATTCTATCTTTGATCGTAGCGCGTTTGTCACATGATCATAATTGCATACACATGCTTCGTTCACGGGATGCAAATGTCGTGGCTGGAAAATTAAATGGCAGATCAAATTTCCTGCCCTACCCAAAAACGCCTATTATCTCCGATCTTAATATCTCTAATCGACAGTATTTAGATATTTAGGCTTCCGGGAAGTCCTTTTTGCGTAATCTTCGCTTCGTGGTGTTTGAAATTTCATGTGTGAGGGTAAAGGTTCTTGGCCTCTATATTTTATATTACGTGGGACAAACTCGGTATAATCAAATTCTGGATTTGTGGGTTGATAATTAATCTTTTTAAACTTGTAAATGACTACTATTAATATCGAGTCTTTCAACCATACCCTTCATATCCCGCTCCAATTTTACAATTTGATTTTTGATAATGTTCACCTTTAATCTTGTCTTCACAGTATTGAACAATATATTCGAGATTTGCATAGGTTATCTGAATTTTTTCAATTTGTGATTACTAATCAAATTTATCCAAGCTTTATCCCAATCCCCAAACATTTATGTGTAATGGATGTGTAATTATATTATTATATATTATTAAATTTATTATTCTTTGAAAATTTCGCTTATTGCCTTGTTAATAAAATATTTTATATTTTAATGTTATATTGACATTTTGGCATATTTTATTTATTTATCTTATATGATGCAATCGTTTGCTAGACTATAGCTTTATTACAGTATTATCATTATCGTTGAATTGAATAATAGATGAAGACGACGATGACAACCGATTTTTCCGACATTCTTCTGTCCAGTAATGCCATTCTTAATAAAAAAAAATATAATGTGATAAAAAATAAAATAAAATTCAATTTAATAATAATTAATTTAATAATAATTAATTTAATAATAATTAAATTAAAAATAATTAAATTAAATAATTAAATTAAAAATAATTAATTATTATTACCTAGAAAAACTTTTTCTAATAATTCTTTTCGTTTTTGTTTTACTATAAATTTTTGGATAAATCTAAAAAAATAAAATAATAATAATTATTAAATTATTATTAAATTAAAATCTGTATTATATAATAAATAATAAATAATAATAATAATATCAATTTATTTATTTACCCACTATACCAATAAAGAAAAAATCGATTCAGAATGAAATTATCCGCCATTTTTTTCAATTTTTTCTTTCTTTGGGCAGCTCTCTTCCATTGAAAGAATGCTGCATTTGTTAATTTATTATTGTAATCATCCTATTTTTTATCATCATCATCATTATTATTATTATTATTTAGAGTGAATCATATAATTAATATTAAATATAAAAAATAATAATAATATAATTAATATGGATAATATAGATAAATACTTACTTCGGCCATTTCACCTAAAGAAACGTAATTATTAAATCGATCCCTCCATCTTTCGAAAACATTGAATAATAATTCTTCATCAGTTGCAGTTGGATCAAAAATATTTGATTTTTGTGAATTTGAAATTAAATTATCATAATATTTGTCGTATTTTCAACAGTTAAAAATAATAAACAACAAATATAGATTAAATAAATAAATAAATAAGATAAATAAATAAAGATAATAAATTAATAAAGATAAATAAAGATAATAAAATAAATAAATAAATAAAGGATATTCTCCAATTAAAAAAACATTTCTGCATTAAAATATAATCATTAGCATTGGAAAGTAATGAATAAATAAATTTAATTCTCCATATTTTATAAGTTTTGGCTAATAATAATTTCTTTTTCGTTTTCATTTCAAAATTTAATCGCCAATTAATAAATTTTTTATGTAAAATTTTTTGACAACAAGTCGTGTCATATCGTTTGGCGATATCATAAAGTTTATTGTATTCTCGTAAACTATAATAATTGAAGGAATATAATTTCGTAATATTTAATGAATGTTTAATGAATATTTAATGAATAATTGATAATAACTGACCTTTTTAACCATCGAGAAAAATATTTTCTTTGAATATAAATTTTCGCACAATTTTCTAAATCAGATACTAAAAACATAACACTATGAATAAAAATTATATCCAACTTAATAAACAAAAAAAAAAAAAAAAGGAGAATTAAAAATAAATAAATTGAATTTATTTGTTTATATTTTTACCATATTTTCTCTTTTTCCATATTTTCATATGTTTTTTTATAATCAATAAATCACAATTGGAATATAATTGATTTAATTTAATCTGAAATAATAATAAGAATAAATTATTTGAATTATTTAATTAAATCAGAATCTGAGAATGAATGAATTTATTATATAATCAATAAATTACATACACGGAATTTACATGAATGATAATTATTAATATAATTTGAACGATGTAAAATAAATAATAAATATATGAAATACCGATTTATTTAGATAAACATTTTTCCATCGATGAAAATGACATTTTTCAATATTCTTTTTATTTATTAATATCGCCATTTTCCATCGTTGTATTACTCTTGCACGAAACATTCTTATTTCGTAAGTATATCTACATAGATTAGATATTAAATATAAATATATTTAAATATTATATATTAGATATAAATATATTTAAATATTAGATATTAAGATAATAGACCTTCGCCATCCTTCAAATATCATTTGTACTCTTTTCACCATATCCGTATTCTCACTTTCACTTTCACTCTCATCGTCATCATCATCATCATCATTTTCATTCTCACCTTTATCATCTTGTGATTTGTTCGCTATTGATTTAATATTACCAACGTTACCAATACTATTATTATATAAATCTATTGGATTTCTATTGATTTGATTTTTGATGCCTATAAATTTTTTTATTTCCAAAATATCATCATCATCGACATCATCATTATTATTTTGGGAAATAATATTTTCTTCTGATATTAATGATTCCTCAGTTTTAATAGATTGTTCACCCTTTTTACCCTTATCTATTTCATCCATTTCATTATTTATTGTTAAATGATTATCTAATTGTGAATTTAAATTTTCAATTTCTTTATCTATTAAAATGAATTTATCATTTAATCCTTTAAAGTTTGAAATATTCAGATTTTCAAATCCATCTGATTCTAAATTATCTAAACTTTCTAAACTTGTGATTGTTGTCGTCGTCGTCCAGAATTGTGAATTATTATTATTGTTTTTATTATTATTATTATTATTATTATTATTATTATTATTATTATTATTATTAAAAATCAAATTATTATTATTATTCTTACTATAATTTCCAGATAAAATATTTTTTCGTTTTGGTGAAGAAGAAGATGATGGTGATGAAGAAGAAGATGAAGGTAAAGGTGATCGTTGACCTCCTTCTTCTTCTTGAGTGAAATTAGTAGAAGATTGAAAATTGGTAAAATTGATATCTATGGTATATTTTGTAGATTTTGAATTTATTGGATCATTCCAATTATTATAATTATTATAAGTTTCTGGACTCTAAAATATGTAAACAAAATTAGTACATCAATGAAATATTCCATTAATATTATTATAATAATAAATAAATAATAATATTCGCCACCTTTATTACGGATTCAATTGAATTTGCGAAAAGAGAAGAAGAATAAATTTCATTTTGTTTTAATTTAAGAATACTATCAGTGGAAACATTATCATCTGAACTACTACTATTACCGCTATTACTGCTATAAATACTATTAATTTCTTCTTGTTCATCATCATTTTCATATTCAACATATTCTTCTTCTTCTTCTCGTTCGTCCTCATCATATTCATATTCATCTTGTTCACTCCCATACTCATACTCATCATAATCTTCTTCCTCTTCTCGTTCCCCACATTCACATTCATCTTCACCATCTTCGCCATCTTCATCCTCATCCTCATCCTCATCATCTTCATCTCGTTCAATTTCATGATCATAATCATCAGATATAACTTCCCGTCCAATAAACATCCAATTATTTGATTCATCATTTGACAACATTCCAAGACTCTGAATTAAAAAAAAAAAAAGTAAAATATAAAGAAATTAACAAACAAATAATAAACAAATAATAAACAAATAGTAAACAAATCATAAACAAATAATATCCAATAATATCCAAATAATAAGAATAAATACCTTAATAAAATTTTCGAATTTCTCATTCCAATCATTTCCCGGTACCAAAACAAATTTTAATAAGAATGGATAATAAATTCGATCATGATTAGGATCGATTTTACGTGTTTTAAGTACAACATCATATGCTCGAAATAAAGTTAAGAATGAATATGAATTATTTAAAGTTTTATTATTCTTCTTATTATTAGCCGTATATGTCGCAAGAGTTATCATATCTGATAATATTTCGATATCTAAAATAAAATAGATAAAATGTGAATATATGCATTATATTTTATTTATATATATATAGAAATAAAGAAGATAGAAATTTTTATGATTATTACCTTTAGCAGTATAATTATCCCATTGAGGTTGATATCCTTGATATTCTTGTTGTCCATTACTTTGATTGTTAAGATTATTATAATTACTATTATTACTATCACTATTATTATTATTATTACTATTATTGCTATTATTACTATTATTATTATTATTACTATTATTTAAATTATTATTTGAATATGTAAAAGAATTATTATTCATTTTTTATTATTTAACTAATATTAATGAACAAATAATCTTGATGATTATTGTTTTTTTATTGTTGTTATTTGTAATTGATGATATAAAATTCATTCGAAATTTAAATGATTTTTTTTTTTATGAAAAAAGGGTTTAAAATTCGGGGGGAACTTCGGGAAGAAATTCAAACTTTAAATGGAATAATATTGTAATATTTGTATATTTTTCCATTGTACATCGTCTAACTGACGTAGTGTAACTCGTCATCATGTAACTCAAAAAAAATTTCATTGTTTTTTTCAATTACACAAAAAATTTTATTATAATTAGGAATAACATTGTTATAATTAGGAATGAATTGTTAACGATTATTTAAGGATCCCATTACGAAAGATAATAAATAAACATAGGTTATAGCAAATAAATAAAATAGGTATTATAGAAAAATGTAGAAAATGTAAAAATATGTTGTAATATATACAAATATGAAAATGATACAAAGAATTTTTTTATAATTAGGGATCAAAAATTTTCGAGACTTCAATACAAATCATCAATTAAAATTATACAAATATATAGAAATATAATACACATCATCGAGTGTATAGTAACAACAAAAAAAAATTAAAAAATGTATATAAAACATAATTTATTATGAATAAATTATAAATATCCGTGATATTTTCTGATTTACTAACTGGAAACGTATTTATAATAAGCCGCTACTTCTGGCAAACAACAGAAATTAAACCGCTCATAATCAAAGCTTTTTGAAGATCCGAATTTTAAAGTTTTAGAACAAATCTTGGACTGGAGCATTTTTAAAGAACTTACTGAAGTAACAACACTTGAACGTTTAATAATGGAAGTTCTGTTGGTGACATCAGAAAATCGCCAAAGTATTTAATCCAGTGTAACGAATCAAGCTATTAACCAACTACGCCATTCAGAATGGCAAAGAAACTCCACTTCGCGATTTTATCATTAATCTAAAGCCCGACATTTCAAGACAATTTTAAATACCTATAACACTCAAACAATTGATTCATTAGTGAAAATGACTGGCTTGAAAAAGAATTTAAACATCAACAAAAATCTCATAAACATAAAAATGGAATGCAAGGTATTGTTGTCAAGGAACAAGCGACCAAAAGTCTGCAAAAGGTTCGAGGGACAAATATTTAAGACTGTAACTATCAAAGCTAAAAAAAAATCCAAAATGTTCAAAAACGTAAACAAGAGTTCAGAACAAGATCGAGAATTTGAAGAACCCAAACGAAAAATTCCTCAACACCGTATTCAAGAACAACAACGCGAAATTCAATATCAGCGAAAACTAGAACAATGTAAATTTAAAAAATATCTTCGTCATTTTCAAAATCAATTAATATTTCAATATAAAGAAGAAAAACCGAATTCAAGCTCGAAAAGGAATTCGGCGGGCGAAATTTCTGTCATCGTGAGAAAATAGTAAAACTTTGATTGGTCTAAAATAAGTTGCTCCTCATTCCATATTTTTATCATCGATTAAAAGAAACTTTTTGGCTTTTCATCAACACAGTCTCAATTTACCAATACCATTGTCAATTAAGAATCTTTTGCTTTACACAACACGATTTCAATTTATTATTATTAACATCAATTAAGCTTTTACTCAATTTAGTATCAAATCTTATTATTTTTATCTTCTCTAAAATCTTTTTACTTAACATCTTTTCACATTCGATTGAATCTTTATATTTGCTTTTTTTTTTTCTTTTTGCTTCACTTCCATTTTTCTTTGACCATTAATATCCACATCCTCGTCGTGCGACTTAGGTACCATTAAATAATGTTTTTATTTAATATTTAGCTAAGGGATACAGTATATAGTTTTTTTTTTTTAAAAAAAAAAAAAAAGTGTCTGCCAAGGTACCGAAATCAATTGTTTAATCAAATTTAACATGTCAAAGACTAATTTTTGTTACTGAATTCCCACGATTCCCACGCCACGAAATTCTAAACCTAAAAAACCAACAGATGACAATCAATTAACGTAAGAAATCATCGGCTTTGTAATAAAGTAATTAATAATCATATTAAAAGGATAATAAATTTTAACAAAATGGAATCTCAGATCTCGTTAATATTCTCAATTTTCTATCCATCACCATGCCAATTTCAACAACATTCAAGACTGTAGTTATTGCCGGAGCCACGGGTAACGTTGGTTATCCGATCGCTGAAGCTTTTTTAAATGATGGATCATATAAAATTAAGATTTTTCGTAAGAAACCCGAAAATAAAAATGAGAGAGCCGAATTATTAGCTTCTAAAGGAGCCGAAATTGTCTATGTGGATTATACTCAAAAGGATGATTTGGTTAAAGCACTCAAGGGAACTGATGTTATCGTAAGTGCTGTAAAAGCCATAAGATTCAAAAAGACGAGTGGCGATTTTTATAATATTCAATTACCATTGTTGGAAGCTGCTAAAGAAGTTGGTGTGAAGAGATTTATTCCATCGGAATTTGGTGGTGAATATACGTACGTTTTTTTTACTTCTTTTATTAATATCATTTTATTTTAATTGAAATGAATGTCAAATGTCTTTATTAAATTTCTTTCCTATTTATTATTATTATTATTATTACTATTGAAGGCCTGATAATACTCATCCATTTGTTGATGGCAAACTCCAATTTCGGGAAGAACTAGAAAAAAGCGGAATGGAATATACGTACATCAGTACCGGATTATTCCAAGAATTTGTTGAAATGTTAGGATTTGATGTTAAAAATAAGACAGCTACATTTTACGTGGATGGCAATTCAAAAATATATTCCACTTCTTTAGCGGACATTGGTAAATATACCGTAGAATCACTTAAATTACCCGAAGCTCGTAATGCTACTATTAGAGTAGCTGGTTCAACTGAGACATTTAACGAAATTCTTCAAATGTTTGAAGAAGCTACTGGTGTGTATTTATTTATTTATTCAGTTATTCGTTTATTTGTTATTATTATCTTTTTTTATATAAATTTTTAATCATAACACATATGTCTATATGTTATATATACATGTTTTGTGTAATAATTATTTCAGGTTCAAAATGGAAAGTTGTTGAAGATAGAGAAGTTCGATATCGATTCCGTAACAAAATCGAACCAATTCCATCAACTGCCGATGATTTTAGAGTTTTCGTTTTCGAAAGTTCTATACTTAGTAAATTTGATAAAGTGGATAATGATAAATTTAATTTTACTCCTCATTCTCTTACAGAACAAATTAACATCATAGCGAAAAATGCATAAAAAATTTCGTTGGTTACAATTTTATTTTATTTTTTAAATTACAGTAAGAATTATTTATAATAACGAATCGTATATGAATCATTATTCCTTTTTACTTTTGACGACATGATTAATAATGCGAAAAATGATATAAATAATATCGTTCATTACTTTTTGTGAACTATACATTATGTGATGACAAAAAGTTGAACTTTTTAAAGGTTATTCTATACGTATTCTGTGTATCTATATTCTTTGTACGAAAATACATATATAATAAAATTCCATTTAAATACCGAAAGAAAAAGTCAATCACCCTTTCGCAGTTCCAAAAATAGTACCTTAAATTTGTTTCTTTAATAATAATATTAATGAACTAATATATCGTAGTTATTATTGTAATTGATGATAAAAAAATGAATAAATTTAAACTTTTAATGGGAATTATGGGAATAAAAAAATTGAAATATTTGTATGATGAATGTAACTCTTTGGATGTAACTCAAAAAAAATCATTGTTTCTTTAATTATACTTCTATTAATTATATATTAACATCAGCTACGATAATTTAGATTATACAGATTGTAGTATATATTATTTTTAAGCATTAGTTTTATAAGTTTATTAAAAATTGAAAAACAAAAAAAAAAGGGTGATGACGATGATAAATCAGTTGAATTATTTAAATTATTATTTCTTCATTGAAAAAAAGAATTTAAACAACGCGAAATCGATCAAAGAGCACCATAAACATCAAAGTGGAATGCAAGGTATTGTTGTCCAAGAACAAGCGCCCAACAGTCTGCAAAAGATTCGAGGAATAGATCTTCAAGACCGAACTATCAAAGCTAAAAAAATCTCGAATTATTAAGAACAATAGAATATCATAAAGAATTATCAAGAACAATGGAATATCACAAGAATGTGTAAAAAAGAAGTCCATAAACAACGTGACCGAGAAAAGGAATTCAGCGGGCGAAATTTCTGCCATCGTGAGAAAACAGTAAAACTTTGATTGGTCTAAAATGAAGTTGCTTTTCATTCCATACTTTTTTGTCATCAATTAAAAAAACTTTTTGACTTTTCATCATCACAATTTCAATTTACCAATTAAGAATCTTTTGCTTTTACTCAATTAAGTATCAATCTTATTATTATCATCAATTAATCTTATTATTTTTACCTTCTCTACAATCTTTATGCTTAAAAATTTTCTTACCATCTTTTCCTTTTCACATTCAATTGAATTTCATATTTGCTTTACATCGCTCTTTTTTTTTTCTTTTTGCTTCGCTTCTTTTGGCCACTAATATCAACGTCCTCGTCGTGCGACTTAGATACCATTAAATGATGTTTTTATTTAATAGTAGTTAAGGGATATAGTTTTTTAAAAAAAAGTTTTAATGATTAACAAAAAAAGAGGTACCTAAATCAAAGGTTTAATCAAAGTTTAGATGATAATTACTTGCAAAAAGATCAGATTTTTTGTTACTGTAATTGTAATTTTTTCGGTTAATGATCAACCTTTATATGTTTATTCAGCCATGTTTTGTATTTTGTTTACAGTATTCCCACGAAATTCTAAACCTAATCCAAAAAAAACTAAACGATCATCATAATCAATTTACATCATCGGCTTTGTACATTAATTTTCTTAAAATTTCAACAAATGGAATCTCATATCTCTTTAATATTCTCACCATGACAACATCATTCAAGACTGTAGTTATTGCCGGAGCCACGGGTAATGTGGGTTATCCGATCGCTGAAGCTTTTTTAAATGATGGATCATATAA